>CAUYON010029603.1:0-24700 GCA_963573935.1 Arctocebus calabarensis
GGGCGTTGTGGTGGGCGCCTGTAGTCCCAGCTATTTGGGAGGCGGAGGCAAGAGACTTGCTTGAGCCCAGGAATTGGAGGTTGCTGTGAGCTGTAATGCCACAGCACTCTAACCAGGGTGACAGCTTGAGGATCTGTCTCAAAAAAAAAAAAAAAAATCTGCTATACTCATCTGAGAAATTGTTTTCCTTAAAAAAATGTGCTATTAAGCATGATTATTTTATTATTATATCTCTTTTAAAATTTAAAGAAATTTAAAAAATATTTATTCTTTGTTGAAGCAAATCAAGAAAAGATAATTTGCATTATTATGAAGACAAGTGATAAAACTCTTTTTCATTTGCACATGAAATATGATAGGTGAAAATCTATTTTTTCTGAAGTGTTCTCAAGCTTTATTAGAATATTTAATTTTCTAAATGATGAAAGTAAAATTTAATTATACCCAAATTTATAAACTTAGGCATGATTTTTTCATTTCTAATTGCTATATATTTGTCAATGTCAACGATAAACTTAAAGCAAATTAAGCAAGGTAAGCCTTTTGAACTTGTAATGTGCTTATTACCAGTAGATTAAATGGAAATAATGAAGTCTATATTGCTTCTAATTCATCAGCCTATTACAATTAGACTATAAAGCTTATTGAGGTCAGAATGTATATATAACATAAGGATACATTAATCCAATTTGTGTGAAAATTATTTTGAGACCTAGTAACTTTCTTGAGCATAACCTTTCAAATTAAATTAATTTTTTTTAAGTTAAGAAGACAATTCCTCAAATCCTAATATTAAATACCTTTAAATCCAACACCCTTTCATGAAAAAAAAAAAATACCTACCAGAACACTAGGAATAGAGGAAATTTTCTCCACATAATAAGAGGCTTTTAGGGCCAGTTATGTTTTATGCTTACAGAGTTGTTGCTTGGGGTGATAAAAATGTTTTAGAAGTAAAGAGTGGTGATAGTTGCACAATATGTGAATATGTGCATAATTAATACCACTGATTATACACTTAAAAATGAAGATGGCAAATTTTGTATGTAGTTTATCACAATATAAAAAATTGATAATATGAAATACCAATATCCATTGAATTGAATACTTTACATGGGTGAATGTTATGGTATATTAATTATATCTCAAGAAAGCTATTTTATTTAATTAATTAATTAATTTATTTTTTTGAGGCAGAGCCTCAAGCTGTCACCCTGGATAGAGTGCTGTGGCATCACAGCTCACAGCAACCTCCAATTCCTGGGCTCATGCGAGTCTCCTGCCTCTGCCTCCCAAGTAGCTGGGACTACAGGCGCCCGCCACAATGCCTGGCCATGTTTTTTGTTTGCTGTCGTCATTGTTGTTTGGCAGGCCCAGGCTGGATTCGAACCCGCCAGCTCAGGTGTATGTGGCTGGCGCCTTAGCCCATTGAGCCACAGGCGCCGAGACAAGAAAGCTATTTGAAAAGAAATCCTGGACTTTGGCATTGTAAAAGAGGTTTTAACTTCAAGTTTTATCATCAGTAGCTCAAAAACTTTAAACTTTACCCACTTTAAAGTTTCAGTGTCTTCCTATGTAAAATAAAGACAAAATAATGCTAAATTTCCAGATTTATGAGAAACAATTAGGTAATGATTGTAAAATAACAGACATAGTGCCTGGCACATGGCAAATGGTAATGATACCAGAGAAGATGAGGTCACTGGTGATGGTGAAAATGGCAGGAGTGGGGTAGGAGGCAGAGGAGGACAAACTGGAGGAAGAAGCTAAGAGGAAGGAAATGAACCGGGATGTGGGTTAGAATGATGGGCTCATAGTCAGAAGATCCAAGTCTTCCAAATACTAACTATGCAGCTGGTCTATGTTTAAGAGTCTAATTTTCTTACCTGGAAAATGGTGAAAACTGGGAAATTGTAGTAGGTACCTCACAGAAGTGTATTTCCATAGTTGTGTTAGTATGCTCATAGCTTTTTTTTTTTTTGTAGTTTTTGGCCGGGGCCAGGTTTGAACCCACCACCTCTGGCATATGGGGTCAGCGCCCTACTCCTTTGAGCCATAGGCACCACCTGGTATGCTCATAGCTTTTATCAGTGATGACTCACTGGGCTTATGTAATGAATGCTGTGAGGTAGGTATAAGAATTTTTTGGAGTTTTGCAATGAAGAAATTAAAACTCAGATTTAAATAATTTATCTACAAACATCACCAAACTATGCAGAGCAGAGCCAAGCTTTAAAACTAAGCACGTAGTTCCAACACTTCTCACTTAAGCACTTATGTAATCACTAGGCAATGATTTTGTGACAAAACATTGTGGAGTGTGGATTATGAGGTGGCAAGACCCCCACAGGCTGGGAGATGTGTTCAAGGAACAACCCTCAACTGCTTCTCCTCCCTCCCCAAAACAATAGTTCTTTCTCCTTGTTCCCTCTGCTAGAAGTCATATAGCTTCTGTATACTTTCTTACCTGTTACCAAAAAAGGACATAGCCTTTTTTCCCTAAAGTTAGTCTTTACCCCATGTACTATTACTTTCCCTCAACCTTGTAAGATAAAAATGGTCCCACTAACTTTCCCTGCTGATTTGCAACATTGTTAGTATAAGCAACCTTGTTTAGGTCCTATATAAATAAAGCTGTTCACACGGTTTGGTTCCATGCTCTCTGCAGTCATCAGCTGCTCCAGAACTCCCAACCCCATCCTTACCTCTTGTGTGATCTTTGTCTCTCATGTAATTTATTTCTTCATCCTCCACCATTCCCACTTTGGTATAATTACTCTCCACTTTGGCTCACGAAAAAACAGATACATGTGGGAGCAAGCTATGACAACTGGGCCTCCACAACCTGGTTAAATGCTTAGAGAGTAGTCCCTAACCATTTGTCCTCCCTTAACAACATTCTTTCCAACTGCCAGAGTCTGTAGTCCAGGCATACTTTCCTTGGTGTCAGCAAGCACACAGTTTTTCCTCTTTAAGGTTGACCTCTACTCCATGTGCTAAGATTTATGTAATCTTGTTAAGACACTATATAAATAAAGCTGTTTCCATGGCTTAGGTGTTAGCCATAGCCAACAGCCTCTTGTCACCTGTCTTTCTTGGCTTTATTTCTCCATTTCCCACCATTTCTACTCAGGTCAACTCTCCCTCCTTGCAGTGGGTCATGAGAGATACACAACTCTTTGCAAAATGGCAACACCACATTGTATTTCTTTGCTATTGAAAACTGATAATTTTTCCTAAAATATGAGATTTGTGGTAACATTAAGTAGAAATGATTTCCATTTATTCTCTTCTTTATTGTGGAGGATGCAGGACAGAGAAATTGATTGTATGTCTATACTCTTGTTCTTGTTAGAAACATCATTTTTGCTCTGAAAACAAAATATCCTAGGATAGTCTTCAAGACAATCAATATTTCATATTTAAAAGATTATAATAAAATACTATTAATCAGTATAACTTGTTTATGTGTTTTATTCATTATTTTACATGCATTCATTCTTATAAGATATTGTCATGATTTAATGGCTAAATATACTCACCACCAGCTTATATACCTAAAAGTAAAAGCCAGTCTTTGTTTCTTGAAGGTTCAAAATATAGACTCCCTTTAGGGTGACATGATAGAATTGCAAAGGTGAAAGGAGCTGCTTCCTCTCATTCTGAAAACTATTGTCTGAAGTCCTCTCATTGTTTGCATGTGTTCTTTTGATAGTAAAGGGCTTTTAAAAAGAGGTGAAGAACACTTACACAAAATTTCTCCCTGCTAAAATTATTTCATTTGAAGATAGTTTATTTTTGTTCCAGAGGTTTAGGTTATTATGCCTCAAAAGTCACTATTTGTTCATTTTTTTTTCTCTTTTTGATCTTTTATCTCAAGTTAACATCTTCAAATATCATTAAGTCAATAGCAAAGACTGGAAAGCATAAGACTTAAAAAAGATATAAATGAAATGAATTCTAATAAAAGCCAGATACAGAATAAATAAAATCATAAAAGAAAGAAATCAAACAAAATCCTTGAAGTCTATACTAATTTGGGATTGGTTCCACATACTGCTTGTTGATAAGTTATTTGCCAACCATGTTATGTTCCTTTTTTCTTTAAATACTCTACCCCAAATTATTTAAATATATAACATTATCAAGTTATATGTAAAGGAATAGGGCCATGCTGGCAATGCATTATAATTTTTGAAAAATAGGGCAAAGCAATTATGCATAAATTCCAAGTAGATTTCTTATGTATTACTCAGTTTTTAAAGTTAACACAAATTTATTTTGGAGACTTACTATTTATAAACTTTTATCTGGACATGTGATGATATTGGATAGAGAACTTTGTTCCTATCCTTCATCCCTAATTATGTCATTAATCACAATAAATTATAGGTCTTATTTACAATATCTTAAAGACAGGGATCTTTTAAATTATCTTCTTATAGTAAGTTGTTAGAACAATTTTGGGTAGACAGAAGAAGATAATAAAATATTTATTAAATGGCTAGAAAGTTGATTTATGAATTCAATTGTTTAGATGAGCATAGCCCTGAAAGCATACTACATTAGAAGTCATGAAGTTTTGTGGGAACATGTTGAAGGTAAAATGTAACTTGAATGTGAAATTGAGGTTGTTTCATGTCTCACACAATTCAATATGAACCTTCTGTTAATCTTAATTCATTTCAAGGAGAATTACTAACTTCTCCTTTAATAATATTTGACAGAGTTTTCCAGAAGAATAAAGTCTGATTTTGATCATCACTGGTAAAATTTTACAAAGTTTTATGACATCACTTATTAGGAAAAATGGTTAGACAACTAATACTTTTTAAAAGTAAGAGCATTTAGAAATTTGAGAGCCTGGATTCAACTGTCAAAGATTAATTACTGCTTTCTTAAAGCAGCCCTGCTAAAATTCATACTTATGCTAAAACACTTTAGCTTCATCTATGATTCCAAAACATATTTTTTTCAGACCAATACTGTGAATAAATACTATATTTTTATATAAGAATGGATAAAACTATTTGGTCTTAATATTAATTTGTATTTTAAAACTATATCTTTTATTGACATAAAATGTTCTATTAATAGAACTATAATTATCTAAACTAATTATGAAAGTTATGGATGCTTATTTGTACAAAATATAAAAATTTAAAAATAGGAAATGAAAGTATCCTATAGTCATGCATTCAAAGACATTCGATCATGTCATTTTTACATATTTCCTCTCAAGTATTTTTTTCTTTGTCCCTTTCTTTGTTCAATGTCTCTGTCCCTTATGTCTCTCTCTGATTCCTGTCTCTGTTTCTACTTTTCTGTCTTTTATTTTCCTGCTGTTGTCCTTTTAAGTTTTTCAAATTAAAACATCTATGGTATTTCACGTTTATCATTTGGTCATTTGAGTTTATATTGCACCAAATCACTAATAAAATTGGTTGAAGGCTGATATAGACAATAGCAAGTTACCTATACTCTGGTAGCATTTTGGAAATTGAATGCATCACATAAGTGAAACATTCTCTCCACTGAAGCAGGGATCTCTAAGGGCAGGGACTACTTTTATGCTCTGTTTCATTTTTAACAGTCTATGGCAAATTGATGAAATCTCATGCTCTATTTCAGTCAGTTTCATTGAAGGAGAATTTTGAAATGGATAAACTAAAAGCTGGCTATTGAAGTGGTGATTTATGTTGTGGACATTGTTGGAGAAAAATAGAAGGATGTTATAAAAATATAGTGGCAGTAAGAGAACTAAGTGTAGAAATAGGGGTAAGGATAAACAAAATAAAGTGGGTCTACCAATAAAATATGATGGGAGTAGAAGTTGAGAGTAAAATCTTGAGGGTAGTAAGAGAAAGGTTGCATGAAGAAAGGACTTCAGCTTGTAAGGGAAATGACGGGGAAACATAAAACCTAGAAAAGGACCAATGAGAAATCAGATAAAATGGAGAAAAAATGGGAATTGTTTGTTGAGTGAGAAATGATGGAAATTTCAAAACTCCTTTTCTATACCAAAAAGTGTTTTTTTCTTATTCAGTTTTATTTGTGCAAGTAAAAAGAATACTGTATTTTGGTATATATAATGCACTCCCATGTGCAATGCACATCCCTGTTTTGGTTCATCTGGGGAGTCCTAATTCTCCCCTGGTAAACATGCAGATGAAGCTGCCCTCCCATAGCTGCCCCATCCGTGAAGGCCACCCCTTCCCTCTCTCCCTGGAGCTCTTCCCTCCCCAACACATCAGGGTCTGAGGCTGAGATGGCCATGAGCATGGCCAGAAGTGTTGGTGCTTCTGAGGCTGCTCAGCTACCAGGGGTCTCTGGGGCTGCTATTCCCCTCCTCACATCCAGGCCGCAGGCCTCACTCCTCTTGGTGATGGCCTCCTCTCCCCAATCAAGGTGTGTGGCAGAGTCCACTTCAGCTTGCTCTCACCAGGTACTGGATCCTGCTGGACCCGCACCCTTCTGCCCAGCAGGCCCTGGTGGTAGAGCAGGGTGATCCCAAGAGGCCTTCTGTGCTTGCCTGCTCTCAAACCAAAATACCCATGAATAATGCACATCCTTATTTTTCCACAAAAAATTTGTGCAAAAAGTGCATGCTGTGCATGGCAAAGTACAGTACATTTAATTTTAGCTTCCCTGTTATTAATGAATCAATGTACATGCAAGTGCATATTTTTATCTTCACTATGGAAGTTTTATTAAATGGCTAGAAAGCTGATTTATGCATTCAGTTTAGATGAGCATAGCCCTGAAAGAAGACTGCATTAGAAGGCTATTCTGGATTATAAAAAAATATATTTACCAAATACACAATTCCCATTGAAATAAGACTTATAGGAAAAATCTGCATGCATAATCAGACATCTAGATTTTTATGATCATGTAACATTAAAAGTCTAATAAAAATGCTCAACTACTAAATTAGAAATATCATTTAACTAATATGTCATTTTCTATACACCTGCCTTTGAAGGTGATGATGTGTTTGGAAAAACATGGCATGAATTTTTCTTGTTGAACAATAAAATACCTATATAAACCTTGAATTCAGGTATAGGTGAAATTAAACTGGCAAAAGAAGGTTAAAAGTAGCTTTGGGGTAATATTTCATCTTGTTTCTACTTTATTCATATTCTAAGGTTGTGCTATATAATAAGGTGGCTAACAGATAAACATGACAATTAAGCATATGGAATGTGGCTAGGCCCAGCTGAGATTGATACAGAGTGCTGGCAGCAATACTGACACTGGATTCCCCCATTCAGGGCTGAACCAGGGACCCCCATTTCCTAGGCCTGGTCAATTTCATGTAAGTTTCCTAGGCCTGGGAAATTTTATGAAAGGAAGGTGCTGACATTTGCCCTGGGAATGAACCATATCCATTCATTTGTTAGGCTATATATATCCATTTGGACAAAGGACCCAGATTTTACAGCTTGGGTCTTTCCCTCTGCCAGGTTTTTATATTTCTTTTGGCTAATAAATCCTGTCTTGTCACTGATCTGTGTAGCCCAGACCAAGGACATGCTGAAGAAAAATTCTGGTAACAAGATGAGCTATAAGTATAAATTTCACACTAAATTTTAAAGATAGAAGAAAAGAAAATACAGTTAGGACAAAAGAGGAAATAAAAAAAATCTAGAGAATATTTTAAAATATAAGATATAGATCTTTCAAAAGCATAGTTAATTTTATATAAAAATTATAAAATAACAATATCTAAATTGGTTACATGGTGAAATTCTATCTTGAATATAGTGGAGTAAATAAAATGTAGTATTAAAACTAATTTGACCTGTTTCTCTTTATTTATTAAATGAAGTTATTAGAAAAGGTAAAATTGGACATGTGTCTCACCTTATATTTCTGTCTAGAAGACAGACTTCTTGAAGTTAAGGGTCAATAAAGTAAACTACAATCTCCCAGTCAAAGGCAGCCTGCTGACTATTTTTGTGAAACAGCTATACCATTTGTTTCCATATTATCTGCAGATGCTTTCATGCTACAATGGCAAAGTTAATTAATTGCAACAGATAACATGTGGCCCACAAAGCCTGAATATTTACTCCTAACCCCCTCCCCCCAAAAATTATACCAACTTCTGCTTAAGAGTAATTTAGGAGATTTATTTAACATTAATCTCCCCTCATAATAAAAATAGGAGAATATGTGGGAATAGAGTTTGTAAGTGGAAAGGTAACATATAAAGTGATAGTTATTTTACTTACAGAAAAAGAAAACAAAACAATGGACAACAATATCAACAGAAATATTTAATAATCTGTGCTTTGTTAATTCATATTCCCAGACTAGAATGATTACATTCTGCTCTAAAATGCTCTTGTCACATTTTCTTGGGGCTAATTTCATTGCTATCACTTTTAAGAAGGATGGATTATAAACATATCGGCTAAGTGATAAGCCGGTGAGTGAACTTACAAATTCTGCGTTGGTTGTAGTTGTCATATACTGAAGGGGAAGTTTAAAACATAAAGTAAAACTCAGTTGAAAGTTTTGAGAGAAACAAAAGAGAGTAAAGATGAGATGGAAGATAAAAATGTTTTTCTACTTTTAGGCATGAGCTCTTACCTAGTTTTTTTTTTGTCATTATTTTGATTATATATGACTAGTGTTATATTAATAGAACACTTCCTATTATAATTTTTTAAAACCATAAAAATAAAACAAAAATCTTAGTTTTAAATCTTTTACAATGATAATACTTGAGAGAGCCTAATCTACATTTCAAATACTTTAACCTACCGAAGTGTCTGATGAGTTTGGGGGATTTTGAGAGAGGAATGAATTTGTTTTGCGCGTGGTAGGGATGTGAACTATTTGAGACCACAAAGAGAAGACTGGTAGTTGGTTTTTAAAGATACTTGAAGTAACTCCTCCCATTGTCCTCTGCTTGTAGTGTTCTGTTCTTTCTGTAAAGAGCTGGCGTTTATTTCCGCAGTCCTTGTGTATACACTGGCCTTCTGACTTGCTTTGACAAACTGGAGAGATGTTGCTTGACTTTTGAGTTCAGACCCTACAGGACCTTTGAGGCTTTCACTTTCATTGCCTTGGAATGCTGCCCTAAGTCCACTCTGTGAGAAAGATAGTGTATTAATTATTCATTGATGCATAATAATAGCACCACAAACTTAACAGCTTAAAACAATATACATATATTTTATCACACACTTTCTGAGTTTCAGAACTCCAGGCACACCTTAACACCCCCTGCAATCAAAGGATTGGCTGGGGCTACAGTTTTATCTGAGGTTCAAATGGGTAAAATCCAAATCTACTTTTGAGCTCATTCAGGTTGTTGGCAGAATTCAGTTTTTTACTCCTAGAAGGTGATTGCCGTGTGGGACTTCCCATCATGGCTGCTTGAGACCGTGAATCTGGCCAAGGAGAAGAGACTGAAAACATCAATACCACAATCTCGCCTTATGTAATATTCTATGTATGTAATCATGTACCTTTGCCATATTCTATGGGTTTGAAGCAAATCACAATTCCAGCCCTTCCTCCAGGGGGGAGTCCACGAGGGTGAGATCATAGGAAGGCACGAATCATCAGGGCCACATTCAAAGTCTCCATCCCAGCCAGTCCAGGTTGTTGGAATGATGAAAGGTGTCAAACATTATGAGAAATTATAATGAGATTTTACCCCACTTGCAGTCTAACAAGTAAATTTGCCATAATTTCATACATGACTTCTGGGTTAGAGAAGATTTTGATGATAAAAGATTTTATCATCAAAAATAGCAGGAGCCATTATATCAGCATTTTCTTCCAGTGGTGTCCAGAATGCCAATCTCCTATGCAGGGTACAAAAAATGGATGTATGACATATGAACTCTGAGGTTAGGGAACCTGAAACTTTTATTATGGTCAGCAAGCATACTGGAAGAAGCAGGATGTTGGCACCACAATTTCTCTTATACTCTGTTCTCCAGCAGAAATTGTGCTTGCAGAAAATTTGCTTGTAGTACCTTTGGGGAAAAAAAGACACATATAAGCTTTTCTGTTTTGAATTCTATGTGAAAGTTAATTTCCAAACTACTTAAAAAAATTCCATGGTAATCTAAAATACATTTAACATACTAAGATTTTTTAATCTACAAAATAACAAAGGTCATTTATAAGTAGATGCAAGATTCTTAACATAGCTACTCAGATTTTTCAAAGGGCCAAACTAAAATTTTCTTTTAATTAGAGTCTAGAGAATAAGAGTAAAAAGAAATCTTCAACACGTAATCATTTTTGTAAAAAAATAAAGAAATATTTTTCCCCCCAGTTAGAAGTAGAAAGTAATGAAAATATCTCTTGTGCTATAGTTATAATTTTTAAAAAAGATATGTAACTTGAACAATAATTAGGAACTTTGCATAACAATTTTACAGAAAATTAACTTTGGTTTAAACTTGAGAAGTCTATAGATGATCTCTTAGCTTATTTGTATCTGAGTACTCTAAGGTTTCCATAACAAAATAACATAGAGTGAGTGATTTAAACAACGGAAATTTTATTTTCTCACACTTCTGGAGGTTTAAAGTCCAAGTTCAAGGTGAGTGGACTCTCTTCTTGGCTTGCCTTCTCACTTATTGTTGATGACCTTTCCTCAGAAGGTGTACGAGGTGAGGGTGGGAAGAGAAAGAGAGAGAACACTGCCTGTCTGTCTTCTAAGGACACTAATCCTTTTGAATTAGTTCCACATCATTGTGACTTCATGAACCTTAATTGCTTTCTTTTGGAGACCTTTTCTCCAAATTCTGCCACACTGAGAGTTACGGCTTCATGACATGAATTTTGGGAACACAGGCATTCAGTTCATAACAGTAAATAGAAAGTTTTATTTTCTCTATAATCTTAGGTCAGTAGATTTTATGTGTACTCCAAAATAAAATTAAAAATTCATAAACTTCCTTCAAAATTGCAGCATCCTCCTTGGCTGCCTTGCTCTTCTTGCCTCTCCTATAGCTCACAGACAATAATGAAGAAAGGAGATGGATGGAGAATTGGCAAAGACCAAGAGGGTCCAGCAAGTCCCAGCAGTCAGGGGTCAGCAATTTTTTTCTATAAAAGGCCAATCAGTTCTGCTAGACATGCAGTCTTCATGCCATTACTCAACTCTGACATAGTAGTGCAAAAGCAATCATAGACAATAAATAAAGAGCATGGCTGTGTTCCAATAGCATTTTTATTTACAAAAATGGGCAGAGTAAAAAAATTGTCAGTCTCTTTCCTAGAGCATAAGTTAAGACAAAAAAGAAATTCTATTTTTATCATACTGTACTAGGTTGGGTGTAACTACAGAGGAGAAACTGTAAGCCTTGGCGATGAGATGGGAAGAAAGTTCATTCATTTTAAGGTTATTTTTCTCATTCAGTGGATTTCAACATATGGTGCATGTTAAAAATCTTTGAGGCATTAAAAACATCAGATGTAAAAAATCTGATGCCCAGGCTACAAGATGTGTTAAATCAGAAAGTAGTGTTTTAGTATCTAGTACTAATCTAATTCCCTCTTCTCCTTCCTTCCTTCATTTTTTTTTCCTTCCTTCCTTCCTTTCTTCCTCCCATTTTCTCTTCCTTTCTTTTATTTTTTTCCTTTCTTTTGAGACAAAGTCTCACTGTCACTCCAGCTAGAGTGCAGTGGCGTCATCATAGCTCAGTGAAACCTCAAACTCCTGGGACCAAGTGGTCCTCCTGCTTCAGCTTCCCAAGCAGCTGGGACCACAGGCCTCCAACACCACACACAGCTAATTTGTGTATTTGTAGTAGAGACGCAGTCTCCCTCTTGCTCAGGCGGTCTGGAACTCCTGTCCACAAGTGATTCTCCCATCTTGGCCTGTCAGAGTGCTAAGATTATAAGTGTAAACCATGCACCAGGCTTCCCAGTACTAATATTTTTTTAAGGATCCAACATGTAGTCAAGATTAAAAATTAATTTTTTGATGTAAAAATTAATCATAAACACTTAAATGTTACTGGGAGCTCCTGGGTTTCTTGGCAGTATTCTTCCAGGTTTTATATCATTTGATTTTTTGGCCCCTGTGTTGATTCTGTTTTATAAATTCATCTAAATCACTTCAATGACAGCTTATTTTTTTAATATTTATCTCAGCTCTGAATGAAATCATTTCTTATACAAGTGTGGAATATTTCTTATTGGTTCACACTCTATTAAAGCAAGTAAAAGGCACTCTGCCTTCATGCCTAACTGCAGTCGATACTTGATAGAGGAACAGGCCAGTGTATTTAGAGTGTTGTTACCCTTAAGTAGCTCTGTGTGTGCATGGGAGTGTGTGTGTCGAGAGTAGTTCTATGAAGACTAGAGAAAAATTATCAGTAATTTCTCAGCATTTCCCCGCTTATTGTTATCATTTTAGGTATGGATATTTGTAGACACAGCTTCAGCCTTATGGGAGGGACTCAACAAAATTGAGTTTCAAGTCTCTCCATAGGCTGAAGGTGAAGAAAAATGAGCAGCTTTACAGGATATTTCTGAATGAAATTAACATTTGAATTTGTGGTCTCAGTGTAGTAGATTGCCCTCCCCAATGTGGATGGGCACGTAATCAGTTGAGTGTCTGAACAGAAGGAGGAATCTATTTTTGCTTTCTTGCCTGTCGAATTGAGCTGGAACAGCAATCTTCTGCCCTTGAGCTGGATTTCACACCCTTGGTTCCCCTGGTTCTCAGAAGTTGGACCAACATGGGAATCACACCACAGGCTTTCCTGGATCTCCAACTTGCAGATGGCTTAGTCTGGGACTTCTTAGCCCCAAAGTTCTCAGCCCAGGGTTCCCTGTTTCCCTGGAGAATACTGACTAATACAAGTCCATGCAGTAAGAATGAAAGTTTCCAAATTCATTTTATGAAGTAATGTAACAGGGATATAAAAACCCTAAAAACACTGTTAAATTAAGGAATATAATTGACTAATTGCATGTGTGAATAATAATGTCAACACAAAACCCAATAAATCACATTTCAGTGAATTTGATTAATTAGCATATTAAATATTGATGTAAGATTGATGTAATATTGAGTGAGATTTATTCTAAGAATGCAAGGGTGATTCAATAGTCACACATCAATTGCTATAATTTACTTTGATATCAGTAATTTTTGTACATGTAAAAGGTATTTGGCAAAATTCACTATCCTTTAAAATAAAATAGGGGTATGTGAGTTCTTTGTGGTTGTGCATATGTGTGTGTATGATAAAAAGCTAGAGTGATGCTTAAAGATAAAACTTTAAAATAATTTAAATTAAAATCAAATATAAGACTGGGGGATGTGTCTACCACTTCTATGATATTTGTGAAGTTCTGCCAGATACAATGAAATGAGAAGGAAGATTAATAACTACAGATAGTGGGAACCAAACTTTTATTATTATAGATTAAACGATGATGAGCTTGGAAAGCCCATTTCTACTTAATAAAATAGTGTAGTCAGCAAATTCCCTTCTTTAAGGAAAGTCTCAAGGGTATGTATTTCTCTTCATATTCAGTGCTGGTGTTTGACAGCTGACCTTCCTTATGGCCTTTAACCTGTAGTATGCTGATTTAGGGACCAAGCTTCTGCTCATGAGAGGTCGGATGGACCTTTCACTGTAGGGTCCTCTGACAGACTCTTAATATCTGGTTGGCAGAGAGAGAATGTGTAGGATTATTGAGGTATTTTTCAAGAATAAGACTTGAAAATGTATCATGTCACTTCTTCCCACATTTGCTTTTCAGAATTCAGTCATACAGATTTACCTAATTTGAAGGCTTAGCGTGCATGCATGTGCGTGCAGGTGTGCTGTGGCCAGGAGAGGTTTTCTGTGTGTGGAGAAGGAAAACAAAATAAGTTGTCAATATATAGTAGGTTGAACCATATTCTGCACAAAAGGAAAGTTTATCATACACAAATAGTGATTTTCGTATTTAAAAAATTCAGAACAGTTAAAAAGTGTCTAACACATCACGTTTATAAAAGCCACCAAAATGAAAACAATCTAACTACATGTATTTCAAAGCTAAATAAAAAAATTAAGGCATGATTAAGAATATCCGAATAATAATACTCACAATATGATCTTTAGGTGACAGATGACTCAATAGCAGAAAAACACTATCCCTATTTTAATCTGTAATTTTTAAATTTTTTTCTTTCAAAAAGTTAAGGAGCTGTGGACAAATATTTTTGGTACATGGATACCTGTATAATGCTTAAGACAGGGCTGTTAGTGTACCCATCACCAGAATCCTATTTCAATCTGTAATTTTAACATATTTCTAATAACATCAATACAAATTTGTAGTTAGCAAAATTGATCATAATTCCCATTAAATTAAATGGATAAAGATTATTAAGAAATGGTATAAAAATAAAATGTGATAATGAGGTATTATTTCTACTAAGTATTAAAACTCATTTAAAATTTGCTATAATAAAAATAGATTTATCTAGTCATTTCACTGTTAGAAATTTATCATACAGATAAGTAATATATAAAATGTTCATCACCAGTATTGTATTGGAACTTATTCATCAAATTGTGAGTTCATCTTTTGGACTAGATTACCACCATAACCATCGATTATGAATGTATTGTGATAAGTACTTGCTGTTATCAGTTCTGTAAATTATAGCTACTAAACTAATTTTTATATTACTAAGGAAGGCAGAAAAAAACCACAATATCTAACCAGTCTGGATCAAATAAAAATTTATATAATATAATATAATACAAAAAGAAGTAAGTAGAGATAGTATTGTATAATTTCCAGGAAAAATGTTAATTTTATTTTCTAGATGAAAAGAAGTATTTACCTTATGCTACAATTTTTATTTTTAAAAAATATTTTTATTTTTACATAATTACAGATTCAAAGGAAGTTTCAAAAAAACACAGAGGTAACCCCATATACCTTTTACTCAGATTGCCCAAATGGTTACATCTCATATAATTATAGTATGATAATATCAAAATACAAATTTGACATTGATACACAGTATATGTATAGTTCAATGTCATTCTGTCACACAGATAGACTTACATAACTGATTTATATAACTACTATTGCAATAGAGATGCAGAACTGTTCCACTACCCCAAGGAACTTACTCATGCTACACCTTCATAGTCATTCTCCTTTCTACCATACCCAACCCCTGGAAACCAGTATCATATTTTCTGACTCTATAATATTAAGTTTAAAGTTTTTTCTTTATATTCCTGAGTGGTATTCCATGATATGGATATACTGTATGTAGTTTGTTTAATCAGCCATTCATCACATTTTGGTTGTTATCAGTTTTTGGCTATTTAAAAAAATTGCTCTGAGCAATCAAGAGAAAGTTTTTGGTAGGGTAGGCTCATTTCCCAGGAAACAGGTGTGAGGGATCAGGGCCAGCCCTGCCTGCCCAGGCTCTGGCAGTAGATCTCTGCTCTTTCTCAGATGTCACATTTCTCCTGCACCTGGCCCCATTCTGAGGCCTGTAGGACACGGTACTGAGGACGCAGCTTTCCCTGATGATACTTCAGTGAAGTGCTCTGCATTTACATTTTTGTTTTGTTATTAGACTGTGACCTTCTTGAACCTTCTAGACGTTGGACACTTAGTAATGTCAGAATGAACATCAGCCTTTCCCAAACTTGCAAATCCTACCAATTACCCAGGGGACTGGTGAAAAGTGAGACTCCTGAACCACCCCGAAATACACTCAATCAACTCTCCAGCAAAAAGACCTGGCTATCCATTCCCTTAAAAATCATCCTCAGTAGTTCTTTCTACTGGCAAGTGTGGGAAAGTATATCAATTAAACACCTTGGCGGTTTGGACAAGTCATAGGCTCAAAATTAAAATCTATGAGTTCAAGTACCTCTAAGCTTTTGTGCATTGCCACCAGGTTCCCTTGCAGACAGAAGCTTGGGGACTGAGGCCCAAGGTCACAGCAGCAGAGTAAAAGTCTCAGAACCCATGGATCTTTTTGCTCAGTGGAGTGACCCAGGGGCTTCAGGGTGGATCAGCTGCGTGAGAGACAGTGCAACCCACAAAGGGCAGGCGTATTTCAGCCACCTGAAGATCAGACATTTTTTTCAAAAATATTTGTCTTGTGACTGCAGGAATAACACAGAAGTTTATTGCAATAAACCCCTACATCAATAATGTAGAAAAATTCAAATAAACAATTTAATTTGGCACATCAAGGAACTAAAAAAGCAAAAATAAAATGAACCCAAAATTAGTAGAAAAAAGAAGCTCAGAACAAAAATAAATGAAATAGAGACTACAAAAACCAATACATAGTACAATACAAAAAATAAATTTTATCAGCATCAATGTTGTTGGTGAGCTCAGTTCTGTAACACTATCTATCATCAGCCCTCACCTATCAACCAGAGATCCTCCATGTGCCAAATCCAGGCAACCAGATAGTTTTGCAAATAAAATTTTTTTTGAAACACACACACAAAATCAACAAAAAAAAGTTTAGATTTTTGAACAAACAAGAAAAAAAGAGAAAGAACACAAGTAAATTAAGAGATAAAATAATAAAGACTACAACTACTATAACAGAAATATAAAAGATTATTAAGACCTCAAATTCAGGAGCAACAAAACCGAAAATATACAAATGGGGTTACATCAAACAACAAATCTCCACGGCAAAGGAATAATCAACAGAGTGAAGATACAGCATACAATATGAGAGAAAATACTTGCAAACTATGCATCTACAAAAGATCAATATCCAAAATTTATAAAGAACTAAAATAACTCAATAGAAAAATAAAAACAATATATTATTTGATTAAAAAATGAACAAAATGTGTAAGGAGCTATCTCTCAAAAGAGAACATAGATGGATAATAGGCAGACCAAAGCATTCTCAATATCACTAATCATCAGGGAAATTCAGAGCCACAATGAGATAGCATCTCACTCTAGTTGGAATGACTATTATGGTAATAGTAGGGGTTACAGTGAGATTTTTTGATACCTGAATACCAAAATGGTAAAACTTAAGAAATTCTGACAAGGTATGGGAATAAAGGATGGTAATGAAAATTAGTATGGCCACTATGGAAAAAAAGTTTGGCAGTTCCTTAAAAAGGTAAAAATAGAACTACCATATGATTCATCAATTCCACTAATTGGTATGTCCAAAGGAAATGAAATCAATATGTAAAAGAGATACGTGCACTCCCAAGTTTACTGAGAATGAAATAAGTTCTAGTTTGCATTGCACGATAGGTTAACGGTAGTTAATATTGTGTGTGTGTGTGTGTGTATAGAATATTTCAAAGTAACTAGGGAGAGGATTTTAAGTCTTTTTACCACAATGAAATGACAAATGTCTAAGGTGATGGATATGCTAATTGACCCTAATCTGATCATTATGATGCAGGACAGGTGGCGCCCCAGCCAAGATAGCGGAGCTGAGCTGGCGGACCAGCCTCCTCCACCTTGGCAGTGTTGGTGCAGCAGCAGCCGGCAGAGGAATCAGCGGGCTGGACGATAGGCAAGGAGGGGAGCGTCAGACCCCCATGGGAGGCTCCACTGGCCAAATGGGCCGGACAACTGCTGGGGAGACACCAGCGTCTTGGTGTCTCCTTCCCTTTGCAACTTAACTGGAACCCCATTTCCGATGCCTAAATCAATTTCATGTAAGTTTCCTAGGCCTCAATCCCGTTGTCCATTCATTAATACATTCATTCACCCTGTCTCAGCGACTGTGTTCATTCATTTCCTGGCCAAGGAACCCATACACCTATATATATCCCAGACCCCAGACCGGGAGACACCGGGAGAGAAACTAAGAGAACTTTTCTCTCCCAACTTGAGTTCTCTCTCTCTAGCGAGATCTTTAGCGTTTTTTGTATTCTTTTCTGTAAATAAATTCTGTCTTACCCCTGATCTGTGGTCTGCGTATTTATTCTTCAAATCAAGGAGACCAAGAACCTGAAATTCTGGTATCAATTAGGCATTGTATTCAGGTATCAAAAAATCTCACTGTAACCCCTAAACATGTACAATTATTATGTATCAAATTAAAATAAATTTTAAAATCCTACTAATGAAGTAAAACTTGAGTAAAAACTTATTTCACAAATTGATATGCAGACATCTGAAGCTAGTAAAATGCTAATGTTCAAAACAGGGAAAAATGATTATGGAGGCCTATTTGCAGAAGGAGTTCTTAATTCTGTTTTCCAGAAAAACCTACAGAAGACAGTGCACATGTTAATTATATGTTTGTGATACTTTTCATAATTGCATATATGTATGTGTTTGTGTATATTTCTTTAGGAGTGTTAGTTCATACTTTTGTCACATTCTCAAAAGCATCTGTGAGTTCAGAAAGGATTAAAACTCACTGATTTATTAGAGAACTCTGTCTTGGCTAACCTTACGGCATTACAAGTACAAATAGTATAAATTCCTGCATGTTAATTATATTACATAGACACTCTAAATAGGGGGTAGCAATGAATTAGAGCATTGAAATGAGAGTAGTAGCAACAAGGGGTCTGAAATTGTAGAACTCAAGGAAGAGGTGGGAGCCACAGGCATTTAGCCTGATTCACACAACATTGGGTGATAAAATTTTCCAATTTGTATTTGAATTTATTTCTGTTTTTCTTGCTAAAACGTGAACATAATCTGAAATTAAGAGAAATCAGAACCATGTTTCATTAGGATGAATGGGAATTATTGGTTTATGAACATGTTTTTAAACTACTAAATAAAATGGAAAAGAGTAGTGTAGGAGTCTTTAGAGAACTTAGACATTATCTACCTAGTAATTTTTATGTCATCATGAGTGAAAAAAATTAAACAGATGATGAATCGACTTGAGCTTCAATTTAGCCTTTAGTTATAGTTATGGGCAAAATTCACTCTCAAGCTGTGAAGGCATAGATGCGAGCCACTGAACTGTGTGATTAGATCTTGATATATATAAGATAGGAGGTTGTCTTTTTAAAGCTGAATCTAAAAACATCAAGCAAATACTATGCCTTGGTGTTTTGTTTTGTTTTTATTTCCATAAGATTTTAAACTAATCTATTCAGTTATCAGGAAGAAAGGGGTGTTTTATCTTTTTATTATTTATATATTTGCAGCCAAATATCAGAATTGTACATATTTTCTTTGACCAAAAGAATCATTCCACTGACCTCTCCAATTTGGAATTTATTTTTAGAGCACTTGAAATCCATGTTGAAATGTCAGTTGGCAAACATATACACTAGTTACATACTAGGGCTAGCAAAAAGTAGTTTGAACATTTTTATATTTTTAGTGTGTGTTTTTTTCTGTTTATTAAGCAGTTTATACTTTATAATATATCAGAATATATTTTAAAAGTGAAATAGTTGCAAAAAATAATTTTTTCAAAGACACACTCATAGAGATCTATGTTCTCTTGCTACTGAAATTTAACATCCAAGAAAATCAGCAAAATTTAATCATTTGATTAATCATTTGATGAATTCTGTCACAGTCTCATCATCTCAGATATTTATGTTATTCCCTCTTTTGTACATCCCTCTTACATCATCAAAAGCAGGATTCAGACTTTTAGTATTTTAGCTTAGTTTTGCTGGTTTTCTTAAACTCATCTAAATGAAAATATACCATATATACTATATTTTATCTAAATTCTTATACTTAATGCAATGTCTTTGAGATATATCTATGTTGTTACATAAATCATTGTTTATTTTTATATTCAATAAGTATTCCTTTATGTGAGCATACTTCAATTATTTCATGGATTTACCTTTAACAGTCATCTGGTTATCTTTAGATTTCTTAAAAATCAGTTTTACTGAGTTATAATGTTCATGAATTTAAATGAATAGATTTTAAGAATACAATTTCCTGAGTTTGGCAAATTTATCCATCTCTGCAAACCACAATCTTCATCAAGATAAAATTTACTTCTACAATCATTGAAAGCTTCTCCTGATCCTTTATCTTCAATGCCCTGGCCTTGGGGTAATCACTAATCTGATTTTTATTACTGTAGTTTAGACTTTTATATTATGGAGATTCATGTGAATTGAATCATAAAATATTTTCCATCTGGCTTTTTCACTCACTAATGGTTTCTAAAAAAATTCATCTCAATATTGTTTTAAATTCTTCTATGCAGTTGCATTTAGTACTAGTTTATATCATTTATTACTACATAGGTTTACAACATAAAACTATATTAAAAACTCTGTATTCATTCTTCTGTTGATGGGCATTTGTGCATTTCTAGTTTTTAACTATTATGAATAAAACTGTTATGAATTTTATTTCACAAATCTTTTGGTGAGCATACACATTCACTATTCTTGGGTATATAACTATTTGCGCTACTGCTGGGCCATAACATAATATACTTTAACTATATAACAGCTTAAGCAAGTAATTTTATCCTTTTGTACTTTCACCTAAACCATTAATCATAGTTGTTCCACTTCTTAGGCAGCACTAGTCCAGCGGTAGGAAATCTGTGTCCTTCTAGGTCCTTAATTGCGGCCTTTTGACCAAATCCAAATTTTACAGAACCGATCCTCTTATTTTTATTAATACATTCATGTTCATTTTTGATATTTGTATCTTATTTTTAAAATGAACATACTTCAAGTACCAAAGAATAAAATAACATATAATGAAATAATCTTCCCAGATTGACCAGCACAATTAGAATGTTAGCAAGCCACAAGAGCTAAGTTGATGACCACTATGCTAACAATTTAGTTCTAACTTTCCCACCTGCGTGGTGCCACTACCGCATGAGGATGGTTGACAAGAATTTGTGGGGATGGCCTATGGAAGCTTTTACCAGCACAAATTTTGCCAGTGGTGCATTGTGTTTGTTTGAAGTGGGATTTGTGAATGGTTTCACAGCCTGAGAGTATTTTTTAATCTTGTCTGCTTAAGAGTCCATCATGTCAAAGAAGACCAAAGAGAACACTGAAGGAAGCAATTTCAACATATGAATGTTCAGAGGACATAAACCCCTCATGCACCATAGCAGCATATTTAGGTGAATTCTAACTGAGATGAGAAGTAAAATTTTACAAGTAAGAGACAGAGCTATTTCTCCAGCAGGCAATCTCATACCTGGAACAGGACTGAAATCTGAAAATTTGCACACATACACAAGCTGCTTTTCTTAGCAAAGAAGAACAAAGAGCTAATTTAGTGATCAATTGGGTGTTTTGACTTCTATGTATATTGTTAACAGTTAATGAGCTTGTGTGCGTTGATTGTGACCACTAGGTAGTAAAAACTCATTTCATAGGGGGATTGTTTAGTAATAGATAGTGCATAGCCTTCCAATTCAAAAGACATGATGGAGTCAAGATTTTACCAATGTACTAGTTGAGTGGCCTACAGAAAACAATTTAACCACTCAAACCATCATTTATCATTCACAAAATGGAATTGTAAACGCTTAGCTACTAATAGAGCTGTTCATGTGAACAAAGGTACTCTACAAGCATTAGAAATTATAAGCTCTATAATCATATTGTAACTATATGCCAGTAAAATGTTAGCTAATGTTTTAGTAAAGTACTACATTAGCTTGACAGTGAAAATGGACAAAAATTAGCAATTTTTTTTTGCTATATACACTAACTAGTTTATATATTATAACTATATTATATATTATATTAATATATAATATATATTATTATGATTTTTAAAATATAGGCTTTAGAATGTTAATACATGATGATAGCTCTATATTCCCAGTGCTCTCTGCATTTGAATATTTTGAATAATTTGGTATCTTATCTGTCATCCAGTAATTGTAATTTAAAAGGTCATAAAGCCAGATTCACAATCAGAGATTTTGTGATGTGTTTTTTTTTTCTTTCTTTCTCTCTTCTTTTCTGTCTTCTTTGTTTATTCTCTCTCTCTCTTTTTCATGTTCTTACTGGCCATTGGTATAAAAATATTACACATTTTTCAGTGGAGGAAAAGAGTGAACTTTTTCTCTTTCAAGCACTTGTATTAATAATAATTGTTCTGTAAGTAGTAACATGAATACTTAAGAAATATAAAAAAGGAAAAAATAGATTAATTTTACCAGTTATTTCAGAGCAGTAGCATTTGTGAGTTTCACCATTACCTATTTATAAATTTATTTTTTGCTGCTTCCGTATGTTTCTTTGTCTGTCACTTTTAACAGGGATGTAAACTAAATTATGTAGCATAATGTATGCAATAAAATTTTAATTTTCCTATATTCTATAATTATTATCATTTCTCATCTTTAAATATATCGTTGCCTATAACGATATAGTGCCTATATAGCCAAGTGAATAAGTATTCACTTAATAAAAAAATGTAAAGAAAATTTTATTTAGGTTTTAGCTAAATAATTTGAATACACTAAAGATTTTCAAAATGTTTATTAAAATAAACGTCCAATTTAAAGAGGTAAAATGATAACGTATTTTGGAAAATTTGGACCAAAACCAACCATTTCTATAAACTAATTTGACAAGCACTTTTTTAAAGTTTAAAAATAAAAAAAAGTTTAAAAATCATATGTGAATGATATGTATTAAAATTATGAATCGGGATTTCTGTTGCCAGATCTTAATTTTATTACACAAAGTAAGGAACAGCATCTACCATGATTATTCACTTTAGAAAAAATGCCTGTCCCCTCCCTGCAAGCCGCCGTTCACTCACTGCCTCCCTTCCTTCTTTCTCCCTCGCCACGGAGCACCAGCCGCGCTCTGAGCTGCCCCCGGGGTCCCTGCCCCGCTGCCAGAGGAGCAGCTAGCATCAATTTGGAGGGAGAAAGGAAGAAAAGAAGGGAGAAAGGAGAGCTGGAGCGACTGCCCAGAGGGAGCCAGTGAATGGGCTTGTGGTGACCCCTTTCCCCGAATCCACCCTCACTTCCCACCCGAACCCCAACCCCCATCTCCAGTTTGAGCCGCCGCCCGAGGGGCCGGACCATCATCTTAGGAGGAGTCGCCGCCGTCACCTCCGCCATGGAGCTGATCACCATCCTCAAGTAGAGATCGTCTCCTGGATCGGCTGGAGCTGGAAACACCGAAGTTCCTGGAGAGTGCGGCGGTAGAGAACCTGCCCACTTTCCTTGTGGAACTGTCCAGAGTGCTGGCAAAACCAGGAAATAGTCAGGTTGCCCGAGTTGCAGCAGGCCTACAAATCAAGAACTCTTTGACATCTAAAGATCCAGATATCAAGGCACAGTATCAGCAGGGGTGGCTTGCTGTTGATGCTAATGCTCGTCGGGAAGTCAAGAACTATGTTTTACAGACTTTGGGCACAGAAACTTACCGGCCTAGTTCTGCCTCGCAATGTGTGGCTGGTATTGCTTGTGCAGAGATCCCAGTAAACCAGTGGCCAGAACTCATTCCTCAGCTGGTGGCAAATGTCACAAACCCCAACAGCACAGAGCACATGAAAGAGTCAACATGGAAGCTATTGGTTGCTTTGCCAAGGTAAAGACCCAGAGCAGCTACAGGATAAATCCAATGAGATTCTGCCTGCCATAATCCAGGGGATGAGAAAAGAAGAACCTAGTAATAATGAATGTGAAGCTAACTACTACTAATGCACTCTGAACTCATTGGAGTTCACCAAAGCAAACTTTGATAGAGTCTGAAAGGCACTTTATTATGCAGATGGTCTGTGAAGCCACACAGTGTCCAGATACAAGGGTATGAGTGGCTGCTTTACAGAATCTGGTGAAGATAATGTCCTTATATTAGCAGTATATGGAGACATACATGGGTCCTGCTCTTTTTGCAATCACAATTGAAGCAATGGAAAGTGACGTTGATGAAGTGGCCCTGCAAGGGATAGAATTCTGGTCCAATGTTTGTGATGAGGAAATGGATTTGGCCATTGAAGCCTCAGAGGCAGCAGAACAAGGACGGCCCCCTGAGCACACCAGCAAGTTTTATGCCAAGGGAGCACTACAATATTTGGTTCCAATCCTCACACAGATACTAACTAAACAGGATGAAAATGATGATGATGATGACTGGAACCCCTGCAAAGCAGCAGGGGTGTACCTCATGCTTTTGGCTACCCGCCGTGAAGATGATGTTGTCCTCCCTTTCATTAAAGAACACATCAAGAACCCAGATTGGCGGTACCGAGATGCAGCAGTGATGGCTTTTGGCTGTATCTTGGAAGGACCAGAACCCAATCAGCTCAAACCACTAGTTATACAGGTGAAGCCAGGGGATTTTGGCAATGAAAAATAGGGTATTTATTGTTTGCTTGAACTTTTTCCTTGGAAGTATACTTTTATTTTAAAAGACAAAATGGTAGTCATCCACAAAGGTTACAAGATTATTTCTAGATAATTGTATGCTGTCAGTTAAGGTAATATATATTTCTTGGCTTTTTTTTTTTTTTTTTTTGTAGAGACAGAGTCTCACTTTATTGCCCTCAGTAGAGTGCTGTGGCGTCACACAGCTCACAGCAACCTCCAACTCCTGGACTTAGGCGTTTCTCTTGCCTCAGCCTCCCGAGTAGCTGGGACTACAGGTGCCTGCCACAACACCCGGCTATTTTTCTGTTTTGCAGTTCGGCCGAGGCCAGGTTTGAATCTGCCACCTTCGGTATATGGGGCCGGTGCCCTACTTGATGAGCCACAGGCACCGCCCTATTTCTTGGCTTTTTAAAAATTATATAA
>CAUYON010029606.1:0-17292 GCA_963573935.1 Arctocebus calabarensis
TGTAGTCCCAGCTACTTGGGAGGCAGAGGCAAGAGACTCGCTTGAGCCCAGGAATTGGAGGTTGCTGTGAGCTGTGATGCCACAGCACTCTATCCAGGGTGACAGCTTGAGGCTCGGTCTCAAAAAAAAAAAAAAAAAAAAAAAAGTAAGATTTTGGCCTTTTTACTATCCAAAACAGCTTGGAAACATAAATTATATAATTTAAAAATTAAACAACGTAAGGATGAGTAAAAAAATACCCCTAGGGAATGGGGATAGGCCAGAAATAACAGACTTCTCTATCTATCCTCATGGATAGTTTTGACATTAGCACTATGTAAGTGTGTTATATAATTAAAATAAAATTAAACTATTAAGAAATAAAGAAATAAAAAAATGAACCTAAAGGTACATAAAGTTAGTGACATAATCCAGAGGATTATTTCAAGTGATTTTAAAACATGGTGTTTGCTGAGACAAGAGAATCACCTAAACCCAGGAGTTGGAGGTTGTTGTGAGCTGTGTGACGCCATGGCATTCTACCGAGGGCGATAAAAGTGAGAGTCTGTCTCTACACCTGTCCCCCAAAAAAACATGGTGTTTGGACTGTACATTTCTACAAAGAACTTTAAACTGCATTCAGTTGTCTTACTATTAGTGATAATATTAGCACATCTACTTTGAAATTATAAAATATTAGAATAAATTAGAAATTAGAATAAATCAAATATGTCATTATGTTAATATCATTAGGAGTTTTAGTATAGGGATAGAGTAGAATAAACTAGAAATTAGAATAAATCAAATATGTCATTATGTTAATATTTTTAGGAATTAGGAGTTTTAGTATAGGTTAAGAGATATAAACACAAAAACAAAGAAGTTAATAAAAACTGTTGTCTTAATGTTGAATTGGACACACTGGTATGAATTGATGATTTACTTTTATTTCTAAAAATATATAATTTTTAGCTCTGACCTGTAGTATGGACTAGAAGTAAGGGACATGCTAGTAGAAGTGAAAGTCCATCCAAATTGTGGTCCCTAAATACCAATTCTACTAATAGAAACCAGGCTCCATAGAAAAATAGGTGAGGCAAGAAATAGTCAAGATGACACAGAATATCTTATTGACCAGAAAGCAAGGAAGCTATGTGTTAAGTATCACTAATCTGAAAATCTGAATTCTGAACTACTCCAAATACTCTAAAACTTTTTGAGTGTCAACATGATATCACAGTGGAAAATTCCACACCTGATCTCGTGTGAGTGGCTGCAATCAAAATGCAGGTACACAACACATAGTTTATTCAGCATCCCCCAAATTATTAAAAATATTGTACAGACTTACCTTCAGGCTATATGTATAAGCTGTACATGAAACATACTTGTGTTCTACCCTCAAGACATCTCCCTATGTATATGCAAATATTCCAAAATCCTAAAAAATCCAAAATCTAAAATCCTTCTGGTTATAAGCATTTCAGGTAAGAAATACTCAACCTGTGTCAAAGACTATCATTATTTGAAGGAATCTCCACTGGCTAAAGGTGAAAATTTGGGTATGCAAATGAATAGCAAATGGATTGGACTGAAACTAAAAATTTCACGATTCTTCCAAAAAATATATACATACATAAAATATATATATAGATAGATAGATAGCACTTTAATCTAATCAAGTAGTAGAACTCTAATTACTTGTTTAAAGCTGATAGGATGGCTAGAGAAACATTAAACACCACCACAAGGAAAACAAAACATCCAGAATGTAGGACATTTCTATAGGACAAATAACTATATTTGTAGGACAAATAACTAGGGGTTGCTTCAACAAATAAATGGCATAAAAGAGAAAAGGGGAGGAAAGTGTTAAGATTACAAAAGAATTAAAAGCCATTTTAACCAAAGAAATTCATGGATCTTGTTTGGATCCTGATTCAAACAATCCAAATGTAAGAAAAGATTTTGAGATGATAGGGACAATATGAACACAGTCTGGATATAAAACAACATTAAGAAACTGTTCATTTTATCAGATGTGATCATGGAATTGTTATTATATTAAAAAGCAATCCTTATCTATTAGTGACACATTACTAAATATATTAAGTTGAGTTTGACTTACTCAGTAAAATGAACATGTTTACAAAAAATAACATTTTGTGTCTTTATTCAAATAATGATTATGCACTAGGCAATTGAATCTACTTTGAATTAATTTCCTTGTTGTTGTTATAAATGGAGCTACAGCGTTCTGGACTCAAGGAAAGGACTTTTGTTGAGTCTGAGAAGCCTGTACTGAAAGGATTCATCCTCCCCAGTAAAGCCTGCCTGAGCTAAGGGTTCAGCAGTCACCAGCAGGTCTGCTTGTCTCTCTTTCCCTGGAAATGTCAGGCAGGAGGAGGGAGGTCACCACCCTCTTGCCCTGAGAGCTACACTGCGCCTGGTGAGTAGGCACTGAGAGCTGCCATGCTCCAGGAAGTTTTATGTAGTAAATGTTCCCAGTGTGTGCTTTTTAGACATCATTATGAGGTGGCAAAGCTTGGCAGCCTTATCTGAAGACCTTATTAGTGTTTTATTCATTCTTGTTTAAGAAATGCTTCAGTTGAAGAGGTCACCCAGGCCTCCTGAGTCTATAGGATGCATTAAGTCCAGGGCAGCACCCAGCTGGGAGGTTAATGACCAGCAGAACCCTCCTCAATAACAATGCTAAAAAGCTAATAAGATGATACAGGCTTATTGAGCACTTACCAGTCTCAAGTACTTTTCTAAGTGCTTTTCACGTATTGCCACACTGAATTCTCCAACAATCCTATAAGATCAGCATTCCTATAATTCTCATTTGACAGATGAAGCAAGCGAGGCTCATGGAGTTGAAATAACATGATCAATGACAGGCAATTGCTAAGTGGCGGAGTTGGGATTTGACCAAGGAAATGGCCCTGATACCTTCTTCTGAAGGTGCTCAAAAGTGGGCCTTCCTAGCAAGACAATGCTCAGATGGAGCCCCACATTTTTCTTTCTTTGGGGCTACTTACTGCATTCTCAGGATGGAAGATGTATGAGGCAGGAGAATTGTCAACAATGATTACTTTGCTCAGCTCCCGTCCAAGGCGACTCAGGTCCTTCACGTAGTTCCCACGATGAAAAACACAAGACTCTCTGAAGAGCCGGGCCCGGAACACACCCCAGCGGTCTAGGAGGTCAGCCACGGGGTCTGCATACTGGAAAGGAGGTGCCACCATGAAGGCAGGATGCTGGAAAGAGCCCAGAAACCCTGACCTACTGTACTGCAGCAAGATCCAGATTACCTTTTAAAAAGGAGATTTAATTATTGGATGTATTGTAGGATTCCAGTGATTTTCCTTGCTGTTGAGTATAAGATGACACTCACATCCAATCCATCAGAAGTTCTTGTGTCAGTTTTATCTCTCAAAATACCCCCAATACACCCACATCTCTCTATTTATATTGCCACCCTTCTTAGTCCAGGCCTCTAATTTCTGGTCTGGGCTGGATGCATGAAACTACTAATGAGGCTTTCTTCCCATTAAGCCTCATTTTCAGCCCATTCACCTCAAAGCTGTCAAGAGTGCACTGGAAAACACATGTCCAATCACGTCACTTCCCTGCTGTCTACCTGTGGCCCTTGGAGTAAGGCCCACATTCCTCATTGCCATCTTGAACCCTGTGAGCCATGCTGGTGGATTTGAACACAGTCAGATAGAAAATTCTCTCCCCAGCAATCTGCATGAGCATCTCCTGTCGTCTTTTTGTTTTCCAGGTCTTAGCTTGCATTCCCACCTATCTGGAGTTTGCCTCCAACCTCCTTTATGACTACTTTACCACCTCATGGTAATGCCCTTCCCAGAGCATAGCACCATGTGGCTGCTTTATTTCCTCAGCCAAGGCCAGAACTTGCCTATCCTGTTCATCACTGTACCTCCAGCACCATACAGGGTGCTTACCTCATAGCAGGGGCTCAGTAAATATCAATTTCATCACTGAATGAATTAGCCAGCTCAAATTTGTCCATTGTGGCATGAGGCCACACTGCCCTCTAGAGGTCTTCTGGTTAGTCAGTAGAGAACAGCACCAGCTGCCACAGCATGGTCCTGCCATCTACTCAGGGAATGGGAAGGGAGCCCAGGAGCTGTATGGGAGTTTGAGTCCATCTCACAGTTGGGGTTCATCCTGCTTGGCTTTCTCTCATGGCTTGGTGAATTTCCCTCAAAGCAGGCTAAACTGACTAAAGGAATAGAGGTGATACTGAGAAAAAATGGTTATAAATGAAGATACCTAAAAGAGTGGGCTATACTAACAGGCAGGGCCTGGAAGTAGCAGTGGCATTTCCAAGCCTGATATAAAGTTAGGCCTCTTGCATCATGCCAAAGTGAAGAGCACAGCAGGCATTGCCAGGGGCCTAGTGACTCTGACAGAGAGCCACCTGGGGCTGGTCGTGCTGGGACCAGTAAAATATGCAACAGCTCTGAGGACAGAGCAAGTGCTGGTGTAGCTGCTGGATGCAGGCTACAAGGCTACGAGCTGCAGCCATGATTCTAGCACAAATTCCTGTCTCTAAGGACCTCCTGAAGGAGGCAGCTTCCAGGAGCACTTGTGTTCATACTTTATTTCCAAGTGGGGGTGACAGCTTGAGGCACTGAAGTTTTCTGCTGGTGAGGCTACTCAAGGGCCATGTGGGTAGATTGCAGGGGGCTGACTATAGATGGAAGAGATAATTTAGATCCTCATAATCATTAACACTTGTGGTATCATACATCTCTGTAGCCTCTAGGCCTCAGGGATGAACATGAAGAATGTAAGCTTCATGAGGGGTGGGACTTAGTCTCTTCTGTTTTGTGCTATATCCCTGGTACCTAGTACTGAGCCTGATACATATTTGCTAGGTGAATGAAGGAATTATGACAAGGGAGCAAATACTGAGAAGTTCTGACAGTCATCTGAGGTTCCTGCAGGTCCCTCAGTGGTGGGCAAGGAGGTCCATGCACTAGTGACACTGGCTGGGAGCTGTACCCAGAACCAAGAACTGGGAGAGTGATCACTCTTCAGCAGAACTTGTATATCAGGGAGGAAAGAGGGCAGAAAGCTGCACTTATGAGCTGATTCAGCTCAGCTAAGATGGAATAGCAGCATGAGAAGGGTTTAAGAGACAGATGGTGGGACAGGTGGAAACAGTCTGGGAAGAGAAACTGAACAAGGATGTTTAAGCAAATGCTGGGGACAATGCCAAGGAAGAATGTTTTCAATTTTGCCAAAGAAAAAACAATTCTTAGTCCACTGCCACTGGTGCAATCTTCCTTTTTGTTATTTCCTTGGTTATTACTTCAGGTTCCTCAGCATCCCAGAGCACTGTGAGAAGAGCCATCAAAGCTACAGATATAATTAATATTGGTACTACTCACCTGAAAAACTACCCACAAGAGTATGTTTTTCCTGAGGGCTTGTTATCTTTTTGGCATGCATGAATAAGGCCCAGGATTTGTATTCCTTCTCCACTTCATGCTGTCAGGCCTGATGAGGAGCCTGGCAGAATTTTGTGCAAGTGGGGATTTTTCTTAGCATGGTCATTATGGGAAGAGGGTCCTAAACAGAATGCCCAGGCCAGCAAAGCATGGGAACATGCAAAGGAAGAAAAGGGGGTGTGAGTACCAGGGTACCATCCAAAGGCAGTGTCACCAACAGAGGGACGGCACTGGCCCCATCAGAGTCAGGGTTTGAGAGATGATAAGAGCAAGGACCTCCTGAGAGGAGCAAGGGCCTGCCCTGCTTGCCTTATACACAGCACATGTAACCCACCACACCTGCGAAGGGAGACACTAAACCATACTGGAGCCTGAGAACCTGCTAGTTTCCTTAAATAGTGGAGAGGACAAAGAAACCACTGTATGTGGTCAGAGCTAGTGCAGACACTGTGTCAGAAATTCATACTAGGATGGTGCCTGTGGCTCAAGGAGTAGGGCGCCGGCCCCCAAAGCTGAAGGTGGTGGGTTCTAACCCAGCCCCAGCCAAAAACTGTAAAAAAAAAAAGGAAAAAAGAAATTCATACTAAGCTTTATCACCATTGAATGATTTTATCGCCATTAAGAATTATGATACCAACTAATGAATATCAGGAACACTTACCATGTGATCAGGCCCAGCACAGTATGCAGAAGCCAGTAAGTGCTCAGTGCACACTTGCCAATTATGCGCCAAGTACCGTGCATCTGTTATTCCCTTTGATACACCCCAGAAAGTAGAAGGAATTAATCCCAATTTATAGGAGAAAAAACTGAGGTAAGAGAAGTGACATAATTTGTCTGAGATTACATGGTACATCAGGGCATTTAGAAATTTCATTCAGTTCCTGTGTATGGATGAATCTTGGACACTCATTTCTTACTTGTAGTCAACACATGAAAGGTGCACTGTCCTTTCTCAGTTACGTTGGGCTGGTTTGTGATTTCCTTGTCTGTGGACAACCAGTTTCAGGTGGCTGCATAAGTAGCAACTTCATAGAGCATTTGTTCTAAGTGCTCCCTGTCACCATGGCAACCCAGAAGCCTTTCAGGCTGGCATCGTGCACATGGCCTGCATCCATCCCATCTGGGGTGGGAACCTGTCACCATAGAAATAGCTTCCCCTACCAAAACAAAGGACTGCATTACAGATTGGGGTGAAGTGAAGGGGCTAGGAGTACCAGGCTGGGAGTTCAGGGCTGGAAAGCAGGACTCACCTTTGCCAAGCTGGCAGTAAAGAGCACACACTCAAAGAGCTGCCCCATCCTCTGGAGGAACTCATCCACATGTGGCCGCTTTAGCACATATACCTGCAAAGGCAGGAAACAGCAGGCTGGTCAGTTATGGCAGTTGCTAGGAATGACCCAGGGCCCAAATGCCCACTGTGGGAAGAAAGGCTACAAAGGCTCCTATATGTGGGGCTATTTACTCAGATGGCACATTCCTCAGATTGGGTTCCAGGTCTGAGTTCAGTGCAGCTGTCCCTCCCAAGGGGGAAGGGAAGCTGACCATGGTATCATGGGTCTTGAATTTTCAGGACCAGGGAGTAAACGGACTGTACCATGCCTGTGTGAAGTAACTCATTCATTTCACGTGTGTTTCTTGGCACCTGTCAAGGGTTAGGGCCACAGTCTGGGTGTTGTCCTTTGAGAGGTCCAGGTCTGGCCTACTGCCTATCCAACAGGTCTGGGATGCTCCAGCTGCCACTTTCTATTCTTCTGGATGGAACTATTGCCTAGCTAGAAAGGCCTAAGGTGGAAGCACAGGCTCAGCAAAGCTGCAGGAAGTACCTTCCCTGTCAGCTTGGAATGCTGTCTGCTTGACACCATGAGGGTTACTCTATTTGGGCTTAGTCCAAAAACAAATACTTCAGAGAATGTGAAACCTTCCTATTCCTGGGCCCCAGAAATAAGCCCTCAGGAGGGGCCTTTAAGCAGAGTGGGACAAAAAGCAGCTTTTTCTAGAAAGGCTGGGCTCTGTGCACCCTTTTGGTTGGCCAAGCCAGGCCATGCCCAGGTGGGGCTACAAGGAGGCCAGGCTTCAGCCCACATGCAGACTTATGACTAGGGAGCCTGATCAAATCTGAGGAAACATGGGAGATGGGAAGAAGGCAAAGTTGGTGGGAGAAGACAGAGGAAGTGGGAGGAGGGAGGAACTAATTCAAACTTGAATAAATTCTGTTTGAAATCAGCCACTTCACTAAAATAAATCAAACTCTTTAAAATTCGACATATTTACTGAGCCTCATCTGAGAGCTCAGCCTGGTGCAGTTACAAAGATGAATAAAACACAGGTCTTGCCCTTGAAGAGCTCACAGTCTAGAACAGATATATATAAAAATAAACATGGCAAAATGAAAGTCATAGTAGAGGGATAAATTAAGAACAATTAACTCCCCTCTCAAGGGGAGGGAATCACAGAAGGTAACATTTGACTTGGACCTGAAAAGATAAATAGAGGTTCACTAGGCAGATAAAGATGAGAAGGGAGCTTGCAGGCAGGGGAAACAGTGTGAGCATGAGACGTGGAGGCCTGAGAAAGCTGTAAGTGCTGGAGTGTGTCCTGAACCTATGTGTCCAGCCAGTAGGGGCAGGGGTAGAAGTGGGGAGGTGGGGCTGGGAGATGAAGCAGTTGAAAAGGAAGTGTGAGAGGCAGTTTGAGGCAGCCTTATGGCCCTAAAGGGCAGATGGAGCAGGTTGGACAGACTGCAGGAGGAGTAGTAGAGGGGAGATGAGGAGTCTGCACCACACAGAGGACAGGCTGCTGGCAGAGGACCTACACAGAACCAAGCCTTTTTTAAGGTACCAGAAGCAGGTGCTCAGGAGGATCAGGACTAAATGGGGAAAAGTCAAGACTGACTAAAAGAGCATGGTCTGGGTCTGTGCTGAGGAAGGGATGGCCTGGGGATGCCCATGCAGCTCTGAGGAGCTGGGAGGCTGGGGTGGGGGCACAGACCAGCAGCTGCAGGCCCCACTTTGCCCATGGGTCTCCCTTGTACCAGCAAATGGGTGCAGCCTGTGGTCCTCAGTCTCCCTGGGAAGTAGTGCTTGGAAAGCAAGCGTTATTATGTGCAAAGGGCAGGAGACTGATTTGAGAACTCTGGCGTTGGTGCCTCTGGCAGAGGAGGGTTCTGCGCCCGGATGCCGGCGTCCAGGCCCGCGTCCCCGTGCAAGTAACCAAGAATAGGCCCATTGGGACCTGCACAGCCTATCCTGGATTACTTGAATGAGGCCACGGCCTTCGCCAGGGCCTTGGTCCTCCTGCTCTTGGTGCCCGTGGCTTCATTCCCTCAGGAGAGAATTTCTGACCCCAACCCAGGAAGCCAGGGGTATCATGACATAGCCAAGGAAGCTGGGAGAACTTAGGGTGGCTCTTGCAAGAATGGGCCAGCAGCAGCAGCCAGTCATGTTCACAGTCACATGGTAGGAAGGTTTAATTTCTCTCCTAATTCTCGCCATGCCACTGGGCAGCCTCTCCTCTGTCTCATGGTGAACACTTTATAACACAAGCCAAGCTAATAAATGTGGAAGCCTTAACTGCTTCTCAGATGCGGAGTTAATGCTTTTGCAAATGTTAAATGCCCAAGTGCCTACTGTTTTGGTTCCATGATGGCTTTTAAAAGCATGAAGTGTGGTGACATTAAGGATAAAGCTACCTTTTCCAGAAACTGTTTCCTAGCAGGACCTCTGGAGAACAGATAAGAAAGCAAGAACAGGGGAGGGAAAGGACTTAAGTGTCAGAAAAAGAGGCCTGGGCCAGGAGGCAGGAGACAGAAATTCTCATTTTCGTTCATCCCATTATATGACCTTAAACCAGCGGTTCTCCATCTGTGGGTTGTGAACCATCAGAACTGTATTAAAGGGCCACTGCTATAAGGAAGGTTGAGAACCACTGCCTTAAACCAACCCTTTCCTTACATAAGCCTCAGTTTCTTCATCTAGACGATGAGTTGGCCAGACTAGTTGATTTGCAAAGCTTCACTAGTTCTGATATCCTCCACTCAAGAAGCAAAGAAACTACCAACGTTGCTAAGGAAAGGCAGCCTGCTGTGGCTCAAGTACCAAGAAAGACTCTCCTTCCTGGGGATATCGGGCCTGATATTCTTCCTTTAAGACCTTGGAGTTGACAACGAAGATGGTTAGATCACTCCTGTGAAAAACCAGACAAAAGTTCCCCTCCTTCAACTTCCAAGGCTAGTTTCCCTACAATGTTTCCAATATGTTCATAAATGAAGCTATTTCTGGAAGAGCTTTATACAGATAAGGAAAAAAAAATCACAAAGAGCGAAGATGCATGCCAACTGACTACAGCATCTTTATTCATAGCTGCCTGCTGATCCAGCCCTTCCCTCTTTTTCTTCTGGGTTGAGTATTTGCTAAAGATGCACTTGAGAAAACGATATAGGAGTGAGAAGATCAGTCTCAAGCACCTAGCTTTGGAATGGACATCTTTTCTCAAGATTCCACCATAGGAATGACTTGTGGCTTTTCCTGTTGCCTGCTAGGAGAGTAGCCGAAAGCAATTACATGAGGAAGTTAATTAGACCATCAAGCTAGGTCAGTGGGGGATATGGAAACTTCTGAAAGTCTGCATCAAATCAAAGAGCTATTTGAACTTGCAACTCCATCTAATATTTATGAATGGGGCTCGGCACCTGTGGCTCAACAGGCTAAGGCACTAGCCACATACACCTGAGCTGGCGGGTTCGAATCCAGCCTGGACTGCCAAACAACAATGACGGCTGCAACCAAAAAAAAAAAAAAATAATAAATAAAAAATAATATTTATGAATGGATGATAGTTTTCCTTATAAACTCAGTATGAAATAAATTAATCTGTCTTAATAAAAGCAGAAAACCACTGTATTTATTATACAAAGTATGCTTCTTTTTCAGTAACAAATTATTGAAATGAAATTAAAAATAAAGTTCACAGGAAATATAATTACTAAAAAAAAATCCTAATTGGGAGTCAGATTTAGCCTTTACTTCTTACCTGATGTATAGTTCCATCGATTTCAACCGGAACAATAAAGTCAGCATTATTAATAGGCTAGAGAGAAAAGAAACTATAATTAGTATGTCTGAAAGAACAAAATAAAATTGGAAATTTTAGCAAGAAAAAAGCTTGCCTGGACCAATGTTTTGATTATTGGGAAAAACAGTTCAGGAGGAGGATGTTGAAGCATGGCTTGGTTCCTTAAAATAAGCACAAGCAGGAAAGCACATTATTTTCTGTTCTGAATGTCACTACATTTTCAGCATTTTGGTTCAACCTCTTTATCACCTGCCTGGCTTCAACCACAAAGAGTGCACAGACTGCTTAGAGAATGGGGCTTTTCAGAAACTCCGCCTTGCTCAGAGCCCTACGGGGATGACAGAGAGCTATTGCTTGCCACAGGGGGAGGAGATTAGGGCCTGGACAGTGATGCTTGTGGCAAAACAACTTGCACCTGAACCCACAGATGGGGGCTGCAATGGTCTGCTTGGCACATGGACCCAAAGGAGTGCAAGGATTCGGGCTGTGTGTGTGTGGGTGAAGTCAGAGGCCACAGGCCATGACCTTGGGCAGGATCTTCCCTTCTCTGCACTTCAGTGTTTCCTCTCTTCCACAGCTGTAGTGATGGGTCTGATGAGTGCCTATGGCTCCATCCAGTCCAGAGGTTGTCTGGAGGCCTGGCAAGTTTCCCTGTCTTGGAGAGTCAGGAGGTGTGGTGGGGGGAACCAGTTCATCCTAGACTGTTCTGCTCTAAGAACACAATATCCAGCACACCCACAAACCTCAGGATATTTAAAATAACTTTGACAACATTAATGACATTTAAAATTCAAGTGTGACTCTGAAACAGTCATTATGTTCTCTAGGATGAACTTGTACATAGTACACAGTTCTGAAAGGAATTCTATAAATCAGGTCGATAACTACTTAAATGAACAGGCCCAAGATAGTCATTAGCTTGCAAACGCTTGAGACAAAGGAAAGAGGCAGTGGGAAGAGGGAGAAGGTGTGTGTGTAGGTCACTGGCAGGATGTGGAGTATTGAATCTCTGCTCAGAATGAGTGGGGTCTGCCTTTAAGCCCATCACCTTCACTATTCACACAAGTGCTCTTCTTTGGTATATAAATTGAGAAAAATGTGGGAAATTCTAGGCTGTAGCACCATTACTAAGCACTCAGTAGAGCACCTGATGCTTAGGACCATAGTTTACTTACTCTCAGGGCTGGAAGGCCAAGGATGAGATATTTTCACAACTAAATATAGAATCATGCTAAAAAGAACAAAAGGGAAGACTTTAGAAAGGGACTATTACATGGTATTAGATTGTGAAACCATATTCCACATAGTATATTAAAAGAGAAAAGCCATTCCCAGCTTCCGCAAGCACCTCCTTTATCTCCTCTCCTGTGCTGCTATAAAGGAGGCTCTGCTAGAGTCAGGGTTCTTAACCTGGAATCCTTGAAGGTCTCTAAAATGCTCAGAACATTGAAAACCACATAATAAAGAACATCCTACTACAAATATAAACTGGATAGGGGAGGTAAGAAATGAGGAAATGTTGTTCACATCTACCGTGGCATCAATACCCTTTGAACAGGCTCTAAAGATGCGTGGGGCTGCCAAGGCTCTATCTTTAGAGCCAGGAACCTCCATAAATTTGTGAAGTATGGCCACTGTTGGCACATTTCCAGGGCTCCTAGGACTAAGTTCTCTATGCCATGATGGAAACTGAGCTCTGCTCTTCTGAAGGGCTTACCTCCAGAGGGACTTAAAAAAGTTGTGAGCAACGTGCTAAGAAGCAGAAAAGGCTTCCAGTGCTGTCCAGGGCTGAGCTGGGACATAAGGCTACCAGAGTCATAATGACCAACCCTGGAAGGCCCCAGCCCTCAAGTGCTGGGGAATAAGGGTAGTCCCTGGATGCTCCAGAAGCCACAACAAAGCCATTTCTCACTGCAAAAGGTAAGGAAGGGTAGTCTTCCACTCTCCAAAGGACTCAAAGACAAAATCCTGGCCTTGTCTTATCAGAAGGTCTATTTGTTATAAGCAGGCACAAGGAAGGGTGTTTCTGAAAGAAATGTGTTCAGGCAAAGGCAATGGCTCCTCTGCTTCCCATACAAATTGCAAGGAATGATTATGATTCATGTGAGACATGCCCCATCATAAGTGGTGTCTTTCATGTCTCTCAGGGACAGTGTAACTTACTAGTGATAGCAGAGCAGCTACATCACCATTAATTCAAAGAAAACAGGAAAAGAACCCTACACACTTGTTTTCTCTTCTAACAAGCCAACCCCCATTTCCAAACTTTTTATCGTTTGCCTCTTTTAAACAATTAATTGTACTTCTAAAAAATAGTTCAGTAATACACTGCCCAGTAGTGTAGTCCCAGCTGTTCCTGCATGGGGGTCCCTTGGTAATTTGTCATTTTTACTATTTTCTGTCCAAGAGATGGAGAGTAGGGACAGGGACAGGGACAGGAAGGAAGAGTGTATGATGTCATCCCTGCAGTTCTACACCTTTCATAAGGGAAGTCCTGAAGGTGGGTACTCATTTAGCTATGCAGTTTAATAAAAAATTCCAGCAACCTCTCATCATGAAAACGGTCACATTAAGGGCTCAATCTGTTCAGATGCTGTTAACGCTGAAGTCTTCTTCAAAGTTGGACATTTTTCAAATATCGATCCCTGAAAATCTCCAAAATAGCAGGTCACTTGACAGTTTCCAACAGTGCTTCCCCTCCAACTCCCAATAAAACACACAGCACTCTGGTTACCTTGACAAACACAAATAGTGTCCTGGGACACTGACTGCCTTGCGTCACCTGAAAAATATTTCTACAGGGCTGAGTGTTAGAAAACCTAAACCTCCTAAGAATGGGGTTTCAGTGATATTGGCAGCCCAGTGTTTTCTTGTTCAAACTAATGATGTTAATGTTCAATAACTTTAGTTAATGTTCACCTGGGTTAATAAGCAGCTGTTACTGGGATTTCTTCATGAAGAGTGAAGTCACATGCAAACAACCACAAGTTTTCAACCTTTTAATTTTTCTTTTTCTAATACAATTGTGATAAAATCACAAAGATCGAGGATTTTTTTTTATGTTGATTTACCTTAAATGAGCTGTGCACCAATGTTTCATCTAAATCAATGACCACACATTTCTTTCCATAGTCAAGCACCGTCACCTCTGGAAGGAGGTATTTAGCTGGTGGCTAAATGAGGAAAAAATCAATATGTAAAAGACAAATCAATTCCTTTATTATTACATTATACTATGCTAATGAAGGTATAAAATGAATGCAACCATTTAAATGTCTGGTCAAGTATATCGTGGGATTTTGTTAAGAACAAGAATAAGTGGTTTGCAACTGAAGTACTGAAGTTTTATCAAATACTGTGCCATTATGTGGATGACAACTATGAGGGCCTAGGCTTTGGAACCAAAGCCTAGTTTGAATATCAGCTGTGTCACTTTCTTGGTGATAAATTGGGGTAGTAATACCTACCATGAAAGGTTGTTGTTTTTAGTTATAATGGCAGTAAAACTCTCAGCATTTTACCTGCACATATATTGGTGGCTATTATTATTATTAAAATGGATTACACAAGGATGAGTATTTCATTGTAATAACTACTGTAACTATGCTGGCCCATTTCCTGACGTTCTATTTTGCCTGAAATCCACTGTGGCACGTAAGTACATTTTAGAACTATGTTAGAACCACAGCATTTTTTTCCTGTGGCTGCGATCTTTAAAAACTTGAAGAGAAATATGTATCTATGAGCAAAATGCAATCTAAAGTTCCCCCAATACTAGGAAACAGAATAAAACTGGTCTTAGGTATAGCACCTATCTTGTGCCTGCTCCACTGTGGTATAAAAATGAGTGAACGTGGCATTTTATCCCTTGGATTCTTTGCCTCTGAAAGTTATACTTTAATCCACATGCTGTGTTGATAGCCAGAAAATCTATTTATATGTCTTTATAGTAGATGATGCTAATCTTGTGATAAAGAAGTATTAAGAGTTAATAAAATGCTAGGTATCTTCTGCCAACCTCACTCAATTTAGATTATTTATTTCTTTGGGCCTTGCCTCATTCCAGAAATAATCTGAATTATTTTAGTTAACTCTGTGACATATTCAATGTCCAATGTTAACTAGTTAATTTTCTGTCCTGAGGGAAGGTCAAACTCTGTTTAATGTTTAATGCAAAACAAAACAAGAAAATATTTATACCTAGACACTGAAGAATAGACAATTTAGTTTCCTCTTTTTTTTTTTTCTTTTCTGTTTAAACTGAGAGTTAGTTAATGATCAAAAGTTAATTTTGGACTTTACCTGGTTCAATAGTGAATGTAACACAGGAAGTCAACAAGTTAGGTAAATTACTGTCTAGGGATGCCCAGGAAGAGGCTACACATGGGGACTCTCCAATTCTAGAGGGGCTCTCTCTAATAAGCATCGATGTTTCATCCTTTTCCAACATAACTAGAAGGAAAACTCTTTAAGGCCTCCCAACTGCCTTAGTTCTAACTAAAGCTGGCCAAGCAGTCCTCCCTAATCCTGTGGCACTTGGGGGGATGTGGGGTATGCCTTGGAGACAGGCATGGAATTCAGGGATGTCAGGAGGACTCTGTTCTTCATTATAATCCAATGAGTCAGCAGGTTATTTTTTAAAAATTAAACTTGCAAGAAGTTGTTTTATATCTAAAAGTGTTTTTAAAAGACAGGTGTAATGAGCTCTTTAAACATATTGGAGGGGATTTGAATTATTTCTGTTTTGCCTGCAACAGAGCAGAAAGCATGCTTGTGATCAGAATAAAATTTGTTTTAATTTCATCTTTATTACACAATTATATAATAAAAACACTTTCTCATTGTGAAGAACACAGACATTTGAGAGCAAAACACAACTGTTGCTTTTCTAAGTTCCCCCTTTAATTTAGTGTTTCCAGCTACTCCTCCTATGCATCCATATACTACCAAAACAATATTTTAACAATTAATTTACTTACTAGCCTGGAAAATAAGGATCTAGAAATTCTATCCCTAGTATATCTGACTCAAAACACTAAAGATCTGCCCAAACTGGCTCAGTTACTTTCCAAACTCAAGAATAAAAATTACTTTCTTAGCATATTTAACCCATACTTTACAAGCATCTCTGAGTTAACAGTAGCAAAAACCTATCACTGTACTATCTAAGAGAGAAAAGATGGAGAAGGGCGAGACTCAGATTAAGCAAGCTATTGATTTTTGCATCTGTGCTACAGAGAACAAGGCCAAGCTGGGGAGCAAAAGGCCAGGAAGATTCCATTAATCCTTCACCATTTCCTAAATGTGCAGTTTCCCTGACAGTTTGGCTTTAGATTAATGCAAATGCTTCAGCCCATAGGTTAGAATTCTTCTGGACAGCTATGCCCTTGGAAATACAAGGATGCTCTACAATGGCAATTCATAGCACTTTGTTACTTCAACTGATCTGTTCAGGTGACGCTTGACTCATTAACTAAAAAATATCCTGAACCAAATTTTCTCTGAAGCCATCATAAAGCCAAAGAACAAGAGAAATCCCAGTTAACATAAAGAAGGGCCTTTTCAATACAAAATCATTTGCTCAAATGCACAAAGACAGTGTTGCTAGGGTAGGGTTGGAGAGGGGGTCCACGGCTTTGCCATCTGAGGTTTGGGAACAGTATTCATTTCAGTTCTCTTCCTGGAAGTAAATCTCAAATTTCCAGACCCCAGCATTGAAATGACAGCCATGAATAGTTAACACTGGTTATTTCCTCTATAGTACCCACACCACAAGCCATCATAAATCTCATAGATGGAGTACCTCTTTTTAGTACATGAGATTACTGTTTTCTTCAGATTTTCAGACTCAGGTTTGCATACTATGCTTTCCCAAGCCTCAGAGTTCAGGACAGAGATCTTAGGCCCTACTGAAGGAGGAAAGCAAGGGAAACTCCACACTGGTTTTAACTAGAATGGTTGTTTTGCTTATATGTTCTTTATAATGTTTTAGAAGAAAAAAGTATATTATTACTTTACTAAAAGCCTTAGGCAAATAGCATATAAATATAACTATAAGAAAACAAATTCTTCTGTCCCCCTTTGGCATTTTTATGGCTCACTACACTGCCGACTTTGTGTTTGTGAGCATCAGTGTGGTGTGTGGCCCAAGCAAGAGGATGGAAACAGCAGGAGTCAGGTCACAGCCTCAGTGGCATTCCTTCTTGGGAGCAAAGCATTCAAGTGTTCCCCTCAACAATGGCCACCCAAGGGTCAGTGGTTCAGTGGTTTCTAAGCTTTCTGTCCCTCTGAGTCTGTTCCTCACCTGTCAATACCTGACTTTCGCAAAGCTTCTCAATAAGGAAGGCCCTTATCCTAGTCCATACCTAAGGGACAAATGTTACTAAGAGGGATTTTTTTTTCTCATTCTTGAGATACTTTACTAAGAAGAATATGTTCCAGATCCATCCATGTAAACACAAAAGATGTAAAGTCTCCATTCTTTTTTATGGCTGCATAGCTACGGTATACATATATCACAATTTTTTTTCTTATTAAATTATAGCTGTGTACATTAATACAATTACAGGGTACAATGTGCTAGTTTTATATACAATTTGAAATACTTTCATCTAACTGGTTAACATAGCCTTCACTGCATTTTCTTAGTTATTGTGTTAAGACATTTATATTACTAAAAGGGATTTTATAATCCAGATCAAGATGTCATTTCCAATAGGCAAGCAAAAGATCACTATTTCATACTTTACATCAA
>CAUYON010029607.1:0-12726 GCA_963573935.1 Arctocebus calabarensis
ACCCATATGCTGAAGGTGGCGGGTTCAAACCCAGCCTTGGCCAAACTGCAAAACAAAAAAATAGCCGGGCGTTGTGGCGGGTGCCTGTAGTCCCAGCTACTCGGGAGGCTGAGGCAAGAGAATCGCCTAAACCCAGGAGTCGGAGGTTGCTGTGAGCTGTGTGACGCCAACCGGCACTCTACCCAGGGCGATAAAGTGAGACTCTGTCTCTACAAAAAATAAAATAAAGTAAAAAATAAAACCAGAACCTTTTTATGTCAGGTTAAATAAACCTAATCTAATCCCCATTGCATCCCCATTTTCAAAACTTTATTTTGGTTTTTAGTTTTTCTTTAGCTGAGGCCATTGAGAATTTTCCTTATTTTATATGAACTCAGTTCTAGCTTTCTTTTTTTAAGACAGAACCTCAAGCTGTCACCCTGGGTAGTGTACCCTGGCATCACAGCTCACAGCAACCTCCAGTTCCTGGGCTCAAGCGAGTCTCCTGCCTCTGCCTCCCAAGTAGCTGGACTACAGGCGCCCGCCACAACGCCCAGCTATTTTTGTTGTTGTTGTTGCAGTTGCCATTGTTGTTCAAACCTGCCATGCTCAGTGTATGTGGCCAGTGCCCTGCCGAGTGAGCCATGGGCACCGCCAAAAGAGGTATATTTTCATTTGAGTTAAGGGTTTCTATTATATGACTTACAAAACCACTATAGATATAGCTTCACCAGACTGCAAAAGGTACCTCCAAGTTAATTATCTGGTAAATATTTGAAACCCAGGGGTGTCAAACCAGCAGCACGCTGATTTTTTCAGGACTTTAGAGTTTGTGTATTTAGTGTGTGGTCCAAGACAACTCTTATTCTTCCAATGTGCAACAGAGAAAACAAAAGGTTGGATACTCCATGGCAATATATAATCCAAAATAACCAAACATTCAAGGAAACAATCTATTAGGAGAAAATGTTAACAGACAAGACAGCAGCCTTAGGGAATCAGAACACTAGGTGAAACAAATATTACCCTATAAAACAGACCCTATAAAATAACGCACTTGAAATAAGTAGACATTTAAAAGTAATTTGCCAGGGGTGGAGCCTGTGGCTCAAAGGAGTAAAGCGCTGGCCCCATAAGCCAGCCCTGGCCAAAAACTGCAAAAAAAAAAAAAAAAAGTAATTTACCAAAACACAGATATGACTGAGATGCTATGACATTCACACAGATTTTTTTTTTCTTTTTGGTCAGGGCTGGGTTTGAACCCACCACCTTCGGTATGGGGCCAGTGCCCTACTCCTTTGAGCCACAGGCGCTGCCCTTCACACAGATTTTTGAAGACTCAACAGAAAATGATGTAAAAAATTTTAAAATTGTTTTAATATAAAACTTTAAAACATAGAAGCCTAAAGACACAGAAGTGTGTATCTCTGTTCCCTTCTGAAACTGCTCCAAACTGAAAGGGGGGGAGATAAACCCAAAAGAACAAAATGAATTCCAAAAACGATGGGTAACAATAAACAAAGCAGTAAATCATGCAGAAAATGAAAAGCACAGACTAATGATAAGTGATTTAATAGCCTGGAAAGGGCTAAATCCATAGCCTTCAAGAGATGGGAAGCCCCACAAGAACTTAGGCAGAACCCCAGAAAAACTTTTAGGAATCAAGAGTTCTGTGCTTTTGAACTCAAAAACACCAGAAGGCATGTAAAGAAGATAGGCAGAGGGCAGAGCCTGTGGCTCAAAGGAGTAGGGCGCTGGCCCCATATGCTGGGGGTGGCGGGTTCAAATCTAGCCCCGGCCAAAAACTAGAAAAAAAAAAAAAAAAAGAAAAGATAGGCTGAAAGTCTTTAAAAGAAGTGGTTAAGATTCCCCTAGATACTTGCCCTGGGCAATCAACCCAGTAGAAGTCTAAAGGCCAAGTCCCTGTAGAAACTGATGATGGCAGTGTTAGGTAGCTAGGTGGACATAAACAGGCTGTGAGTATTTTAGACTAGTCTGGGTCAAGCTGACCTGGGCTATTATGGGAATAAGGCTGATTTAGACTCCACAGATGGGGAGTAAAGACCTTGCTGGTGGGTTGGTTGTTTTCAAGATCTTGCAGGTATGGCTTGGTGCCTTTAGAACAGTGGTTATGGTGCCAGCCACATACATGGAGGGTGGGACGTTCAAACCGGGCCCAGGCCAGCTAAACAACAATGACAAATGCAACAGAAAAATAGCTGGGCATTGTGTGTCTGTGTGCGCGCGCGCGCGTGTGCGTGGGGGTGGGGGTGGGGGTGGGGGTGGGGGTGGATGGAGGTGCTTGCAGTCCCAACTACGTGGGAGACTGAGGTAAGAGAATCACTTAAGCCCAGGAGTTTGAGGTTGCTATGAGTTGTGATGCCTCAGCACTCTACTGAGGGTGACATAGTGAGCTGCTTATCGCAAAAAAAAAAAAAAAAAAAAAAGATTTTGCAGGTGTGCTGTTTTGAGAACAGCGACCCTAGGAAACTTCTAAGAAGCAGGTGATACTCCTCAAATGTGTATATAAAACCCAGAGGCTGTGCTTTCCATGGTGCCTGCAGTCACTAGGATGACAATAGCTTGCTGCACAGGTTTATAATAAATCTTTCTTTTTCTTACTAAAACCTTGTTTTCTTCAATTATTTCAGCAACTACCTCGAGCCACCACACCACCTGTGAACTCCAGGACAAGTAAAAATTAGCAGAGAGCCCACAAATAAACACTTGTGTACCTGGTCAAATGATTTCCCACAAGCATGACAAGATCACTCAATGGAACAAATGACAGTCTTTCCAATAAATAGTGCTAGAAAAAAGTGGATATTTACCTGTAAAAAAATGACAGTGGACCCCTACCCTACACCACACACAAAAATTAACTCAAAATAAATCAAAGACCTAAACATAAAGGGTAAAACTATAAAAACTCTTATAAGAAAGCACAGAGGAAAAAGAAAACCTCCATGATACTGGCTTTGGGAATGACTTCTTGGATATAATAAAAGAGAATATAGATGAATTGTACTAAAACTTAAAGCTGTGCATCAAAGTGCACACTCAACAGAGTGAAATGGCAACCTACAGAATGGGAGAAAATATTTACATATCAACTATCTGATCCCGTCAGTGTTAGTGTTCAGAATACACACACAATGCACTCTTAAAATTCAATGACTAAGAAACAAATAACTGGCTCGGCGCCTGTGGCTCAACAGGCTAAGGCGCCAGCCACGTACACCTGAGCTGGCAGGTTCGAATCCAGCCCGGGCCCGCCAAACAACAATGATGGCTGCAACCAAAAAATGGCCGGGGGTTGTGGCAGATGCCTGTAGTCCCAGCTACTTGGGAGGCGGAGGCAAGAGACACTCTTGAGCCCAGGGATTGGAGGTTGCTGTGAGCTGTGATGCCATGACACACTGTCCAGGGTGACAGCTTGAGGCTCTGTCTCAAAAAAAAAAAAAAGAAAAAAAAAGAAACAAATAACTGTGTTAAAAACTGTCAAAGTGGGCGTCACCTGTGGCTCATGGAGTAGGGCACTGGTCCCATATACCAAAGGTGGCGGGTTCAAACCCAGCCTCGGCCAAACTTCAAAAACAGAAAAATAGCCGGGCATTATGGCAGGTGCCTGTAATCCCAGCTACTAAGGAGGCTGAGGCAAGAGAATCTCCTGAGCCCAAGAGTTGGAGGTTGCTGTGAGCTGTGTGACGCCAAAGCACTCTACCCAGGGCAATAAAATAAGACTCTGTCTCCAAAAAAAAAAAAAAAAAAAAAAAAAAACAACTGTCAAAGAACTTGGATATTTCTCCAAGAAAATACACAAATGGCCATTAAGCACACAAAAAACTGTTCACCATGAACCATAGGGAAAATATCAATATCATAATTAAGATACGACCTTACTAATTAGGACGGCTACTATCAAAACAATCCCCTGAAATAATAAGTGATGTTGAGGATGTGGAGAGATTGAAATTCTGGTACTCTGTTGATCAGAATGTAAAAAGGTACAGCTGCTTTAGAAAATAGTACGGATGGCTGGCTGGCGCCTGTGGCTCAAGTGGCTAAGGCACCAGCCACATACACCTGATCTGGTGGGTTTGAATCCAGCCTGGGCCTGCCAAACAACAGGCTGCAAACAAAAAAATAGCTGGGTATTATGGCAGGCACTTGTAGTCCCAGCTACTTGGGAGGCAGAGGCAGGAGAATCGCTTGAGCCAGGAGTTGGAGGTTGCTGTGATCTGTGATGCCACAGCACTCTATGCAGAGCTTGAGGCTCTGTCTCAAAAAAAAAAAAAAAAAAAGAAAAGAAATAGTATGGATGGTAGGTTATCAAAAAATTAAAAACAGATTCACCACAGCATCCAGTAATTACACTTCTGGATGTAGTAGAAAGAACTGAAAGCAGTCTCAAGGAGACATCTGTATACCCAAGTTCACAGCAGCATTATTTACAGTAAGTAAAAGGCGGAAGCAACCCAAATGTCCACTGATGGATAAACAAAATGCATCTCACTTTAAAGTCTCACTTTATCACCCTCGGTAGTGTGCCGTGGCATCACACAGCTCACAGCAACCTCTAACTCCTAGGCTTAGGCGATTCTCTTGCCTCAGCCTCCCAAGTAGCTGGGACTACAGGCATCCGCCACAACGCCTGGCTATTTTTTTGTTGCAGTTTGGCTGGGGGTGGGTGTGAACGCGCCACCTTTGGTATACAGGGCCGGCACCCTACTCGCTGAGCCACAGGCACCACCCAACATGCACTATTTTTGAGGGAAAGAAAAGCTTTTCTAGTTCCTCACAACACTTCTAGACACTAAATGTGTTTTTTATTCCTATACTGACTACCAATACGCCAACTCTCCAGACATTGGGTGTTCGATGATACAATTCAATCCTGACACTACCAAACATTAGTACAGAACTGACAAGTTAAGGGTTCAGACTCAGTGCCGTAGCTCAGTGAATAGGGCGCCAGCCATAATATACAAAGGCTGGGCGGGTTCAAGCCAGGCCCATGCTTGCTAAACAACAATGACAACTACAACCATAATGTAGGCGGGCGCTGTGGAGGGCAACTGTAGTCCCAGCTACTCAGGAGGCTAAGGCAAAAGAATTGCTTAAGCCCACTAGTTTGATCCAGAGCACTCCAGAGCACTCTACTGAGGGTGACAGAGTGAGACTCTGTCTCAAAAACAAAAACAAAAATGGTTCAGATGCCAAGTATAAGTCTAGACCTCCTGTACTCTGACAGACCAATTATAAATTGAGGGTTCACATGATCCCTTCCTCATACCTGATAACCTGTAACACCAACAACACCCCACAAAATACTTATTTATATTTACTGGTTCATTGTAAATGGATACTACAAAGATGAACAGCCAGATAAAAAGTCAAGATGTAGGGTCCTGGAGCTTCTATGCCCTCTACAGACACAGCATCCTCTCAGCACCTGTGTTCACCAACCTCCAAGCTCTTTCAACTCCATCATTTAGGGTTTTTATGGAGCTTCTATTATGTGGGCGTGTATTAAATCAGGTGTCCTCAAACTTTTTAAACAGGGGGCCAATTCACTGTCCCTCAGACCATTGGAGGGCCGGACTATAGTTTTAAAAAAAACTATTAACAAATTCCTATGCACACTGCACATATCTTATTTTGAAGTAAAAAACAAAACGGGAACAAATACAATTCACACCGAAGCATGTGGCCTGCAAGCAGTAGTTTGAGGACCCCTGTATTAAATCATTGGCCAAAGGTGACCAAGCTCAATCACAAGCCCCTCCCCTCTCCCTGAGGGTAGTGGAAGGAGCTGAGATTGAAAGTTCAATCATCTGATCACATGTTTGGCTACTCTGGCAACCAGACCCCAACAAGAGGCTATATGGGGCCCCCAAAAGATGGTCACTACATATTTGTTAAGGGAAACCCCCAACATGAAGAGATTTCGACAATTAACATTTATGCATCTTACCAGAAAACTCTTCAATCTATAAAGCAAACCCTAACGGATATGAACAACTTGATATCTTCCTGCACTACACTAGTTGGAGATTTTAACACCCCTTTAACAGTTTTGGTTAGGTACTCCAAGAAGAAACTAAAGAAATACTACACTTAAACTTGATCCTAGAACAAATGGACTTAACAAACCCCTATAGAACATTTCATCCTAATAAAACCGAATATACATTCTTCTCATCAGTCCAGAGATCATCCTCCAAAATTGATCATATCTGAGGACACAAGTCTAACCTCAGCAAATTTAAAAGAATAGAAATTATTCCTGTATCTTCTCAGACCACCATGGAATAAAAGTTGAACTCAATAGCAACAGGAATCTTCATACTCAAACTAAGCCATGGAAACTAAATAACCTTAGGTTGAATGACAGCTGGGTCAAAAACGAGATTAAGAAGGAAATCACCAAATTTCTGGAAAAAAATAATGACGACACAAATTATCAAAACCTGTGAAATACTGCAAAGGCAATCCTAAGAGGGAAATTCATACTACTAGACACCTTCATCAACAAAAACAGAAAAAGAGGAAACCAACAACTTAATGGGTCATTTAATGGGTCACTAACTGGAAAAGGAAGAACATTCCAACCCCAAACTCAGCAGAAAAGAAATAATCAAGCTTAAGGCAGAATTAAATGAAATTGAAAACAAAAGAATCATTCAGAAGATCAACAAAACAAAAAGTTGGTTTTTTGAAAAGATTAATAAAACTGATAAACCTTTGGCCAACCTAATAGAAACAGAAAAGTGAAATCTCTAATATCGTCAATCAGAAACAATAAAGGAGAAACAACAGATACCTCAGAAATTTAAAAAAAAAATCCTCATTACTACAAAAAACTCTATTCTCGGTAACATGAAAATCTGAAGGAAACGGACCAATACTTGGAAGCATGCCACCTCCCTAGACTCAACCAGAAAAAATCAGAAAATTTGAATAGACATATTTCAACCACTGAAACAGCATCAACTATACGAAAAGAAAAGTCCGGGACCAGGTGGCTTCATATCATAATTCTACCAAACCTTTAAAGAAGACCTAGCACCTATATTATACAACCTTTTCCAAAGCATAAAAAAAGGAATACTTCTCAGCACATTCTATAAAACAAATTATCGCCCTGATCACCAAACAACAGGAAAGGATCCAACAAAGAAAAAAAATTATAGACCAATATCATTAATGAATATCAATGCAAAAAATATATAAAAAATACATAATATATATATATAGTTTTTGTTGTTGCTGTTGAGATAGAGTCCCACCCTATGCCCCTGAGCAGAGTGCAGTGGAGTCATAGCTCACTACAACCTCAGACTCAGGCTGTGGGCATTCCACTGCCTCAGTCTCTGGAAGCTGCTGGGATTACAGGCACTTGCTGTGGAGCCCAGCTGGGTTTTTCCTTTTTTTTTTTTTTCCATAAGTTGGGGTCTCACTCTCACTCAGGGGAGTCTTGAACTCCTGAGCTCAAGCAATTCTCCCTCCTCAACCTCCCAAGTGCTGGGATTACAGGCATGAGTCATTGCACCCAGCGATGCAAAAATATTCTATAGGATCTTAGCAAAGAGAATTCAAACACATCAAAAAAATTATACACCATGATCAACTTGGTTTTATCCCAGTTACAAGGTTGGTTCAACATACGTAAATCTATATATACAATATATCCCATAAATAAAATAAAAAACAAAGACCATATGATCCTCTCGACGTAGAGAAAGCTTTTGATAACATCTAGCATCCTTTCATGATCAGAACACTTAAAAAAAATAGGCATAGAAGGGACATTTCTTAAACTGATAGAGGCCATCTACAACAACCCCACAGCCAGGATCATATCAAATGGAGTAAAATTGAAAAATTTCCACTCAGATCAGCAATTAGGCAAGGATACCCACTGTCTCCACTGCTATTCAATAGAGTAATGGAAGTCTTAGCCATAGCAATCAGGCAAGAGAAGGCAATCAAGCATATCCAAATGGGGTCAGAGGAGATCAAATTCTCACTCATCGTAGATGATATGATCCTATACCTGGAAAATCCTGGGGACTCAACTACAAAATGCTTAGAAGCGGTCAAGGAATATAGCAGCGTTTCAGGATACAAAATCAATACTTACAAATTAGTAGCTTTTATATATGCCAATAATAGTCAAGCTGAAAACATAGTCAAAGACTCTATTTCTCTTACAGTAGTGCCAAAGAAAATGAAATATCTGGGAATTTACCTAACAAAGGACGTGAAAGATCTTCATAGCTGAAGTTTCCAACAAATGGAAAAACATACTATGCTCATGGCTAGGAAACATTGTTAAAATGTCCATTCTACCCAAAGCAATTTACAGATTGAACACAACCCCTATTAAAGCAGCACTGTCATACTTTAAAGTATGCTTTAAAGTGCTTCATTTTATATGGAATCAGAAAAAAACTCAAATACCCAATACATTACTCAGAAATAAAAACAAATCAGGAGGTTATCACGTTACCAGACTTCAGGCTATACTATAAATCTATAGTGAGCAAAACAATATGGTACTAGCACAAAAACAGAGAGTTAGATTTATGGAACAGAGTAGAGAGCCAACAGATGAATCCGCTACTTACTGTCATTTGATCTTTGATAAGCCTATCAATGGGAGAAAGTCTCCCTATCTAACAAATGGTGCTGGGTGAACTGGTTGGGACCTGTACAAGACTGAAACTGGACCCCACCTTTCACCATTAACAAAAATTGATTCTCACTGGATAAAAGATTTAAACTTAAGAAATGAACGATCCATAAAAATACTAGAAGAGAGGCTCAGCGCCTGTGGCTCAACAGGGCTAAGGTGCCAGCCACATACACCTGAGCTGGCAGGTTCAAATCCAGCCCAGGGCCCACCAAACAATGACAGCTGCAACCAAAAAATGGCCGGGCTTTGTGGCGGGCACCTGTAGTCCCAGCTACTTGGGAGGCAGAGACAAGAGACTCGCGTGAGCCCAGGAATTGGAGGTTGCTGTGAGCTGTGATGCCATAGCACTCTCTCCAGGGTGACAGCTTGAGGCTCTGTCTCAAAAAAAAAAAAAAAATACTAGAAGAGAGTGCAGGGAAAACACTTGAAGGAATCAGCCTGGGAGAATACTTTATGGGGAGGACCCCTGGACAATTGAAGCAACACTAAAAATACATTACTGGGATCTGATCAAACTAAAAAGCTTTTCCACAGCCAAAAACACATTCAGACAACTATCAGAATGGGAGAAGATTTTTGCAGGCTATGCTTCCAACAAACTCTGATAACTAGACTCCACAGAGAACTCAAACTAATCACTAAGAACAAATTTCTATGTGAGCAAGAGACTTGAACAGAAACTTCTCCGATGAAGACAGGTCCCTGGCCTACAAACACATGAAAAAATGCTCATCATCAGGCAGCACCTGTGGCTCAGTGGGTAGGGCACCCATATATCATGGGGCTGGTGCCCTACCCACTGAGCCAAACTGTAACAAAAAATAGCCAGACGTTGTGGCAGGTGCCTGTAGTCCCAGCTACTCAGGAGGCTGAGGCAAGAGAATTGCCTAAGCTTAGGAGTTGGAAGTTGCTGCAAGCTGTGACACCATGGCACTCTACCAAAGGCAATAAAGTGAGACTCTGTCTCTTAAAAAAAAAAGAAAAAAAGTCATCATCTTTTAATCATCAAAGAAATGAATATCAAAACCATTCTGAGATATGATCTAACTCCAGTAAGATTAGCCCACATCACAAAATCCCAAACTACAGATGTTGGCATGGATGCTGAGAAAAGGGAACACTACACTGCTGGTGGAAATGCAAGCTAATACATCCTTTTAGGAAAGAAGTTTGGAGAATACTAAAGGAACTAAAAGTAGATCTACCATGAGATCCTGCAATTCCTCTACCAGGTATATACCTAGATGATTAAAACTCATTTTACAACAAAGACATTTGCACCAGAATGTTTATTGTAGCCCAATTCATAATTGCCAAGACAGAAACAGCCCAAGTGCCCACTGATCCATGAATGGATTAACAAATTGTATATGTACACCATGGAATACTATGCAGCCATAAAAAAGATGAAGACTTCACAGCTTTCATGTTTACCTAGATAGAGCTGGAACATATTCTTAGTAAAGTATCTCAAGAATAGGAAAAAAAAAGTATCCAATGTACTCAATACTACTATAAAATCAATATGTAACCACTTACACATTAATACAAATGGTAAAACATAACTACAGTCCAGAAAGTAAGAGGGAAGAGGAGAGAAAGGGGAGGAGAGAGGGGAAGCAGGGAGGAGGGAGGGTATTTGGGGGAACCTAATATAATGAAATGGTACACTTCAAAACCATTAAGAGTATAATTGTCTTACCACCACAAATAAGTGAGGTGATAGATGTGTTAATCAGTTCAATGTAAGTATTTCACATTGTATATCAAATTTGTACACTGAATCCCATAAATGCATCAATGTACACAGTTATTATTTAATTTAAAAAATTATGAGTTCATTTGAAACAATCAAAAACAATTTTCTTGGGTAATTCCCTAGGGCAACAAATCATTTGAAAATAAAGGAACAGAATTAAAAAAAAAACAAAAAAACCAGTGTGTTTATAACAGTTTAAAACAGTGGTTCTCGGGAGTGCTGGAAGATGGTGGTGGAGATGGTCCCGTAGCCTATCTCTCCCCAGTCAGCAGGTGAGAGGGTGGGAGCTCTGGATCTTTCCCAGTGTGAACTATTGGAGTGAATGGGCAGCTGGTGATGCACAGCGTTTGGGAGGATTGGCGTGTTTGAAATATAGTTCTTAACCGTGCAAACTGTTGCAAACCGTTTCCCCCTGCCCGGTGGAAGGGCAGCCAGCCCCTCCCACAGGGAGGACAGCAGGTCCTAACCCACAAGCCCTAATTGGAGAAAATTCCACTGAAGCATGGATCTCAGAGTTTGACGATCAGAAAGGGGCGCTGCTAGGATCCACGGAGACCTGGGCAGCCCTGGCGTGAGCCGAGGGGTCCGGACTCTGCTGGACTGACACATTGGAATGTCCAAAATGGCGAGCACCTTTTCCCCAGATCACTGAGAGAGAGAGAGAGAGAGAGAGAGAGAGAGAGAGAGAGAGAGAGAGAGAGAGACCAGTCAGCGTTACACTAGGCGGGGACCCTAGTGAAGCCTGAGAGGTGCAGAAAAGACACTTTGAGCTGTGGAAGTTGGCGAAGAGGGCCCCCGAGCACTTCAGCTGGAGAATAACCGGCAGTTCAAGGTCCCAACAACAGCCCGGCGGAGCCTCCTCCCCTCTAGCCTTGGCGGCCTTTGCCAGCCGCGGCCATAGCAACCGCTGCCACTGCAAGTCGCAGTGCAGCCGCCAACGCCGCTGCTACAGTGAGTCGCGGTGCCTCTGCCCCGCAAATTGTGACACCACCGCCGCTGCCACCACCACCGCGGCCCCCGAGATCCGCAGTCACCACAAACCCTGCTCCGCGCTCCCCTCTCACAGCTGATCGTTGTTGCCGGACTGCGAGAGAGTGGGAGGGCAGAGCGGAGAGTTTTGGACAACCCGTGCACCAAGGCAGGAGGTTAAGATTTGGAGGTCAGATGTGAGTGGGGTTTGGAGCTGAGCACCCAGAATAAATCTCCTTTTCCAATGCAAACCGGCAGAGAAACTCCAAAAATGGCGACTGGCAAGATAGGTTTCCATAGAATCATTATAATCAGTAAACACATATGAGCCTGAGAACCACTCACAGCACCATCTGGTGTTCACAAAGTATATTGCATTATAAATTAATTCCACTTCAGTTGTCAACAGCAGCATACTTAAAGACCTTTTTTTCTATATACATATAATAATATTTTTGAGATTGGTTTTTTTGTGTGTGAATATCCTTTTCTTGGAGGCGCCATCGATAAATAATTCTTTATTGCACTTTCTTTTCTTAGGCTATTTTTATTACCTCCTATTATCTACTGAACATTTCTTCTTCCGCTCCTGTGTTAATTTCTTCGTTCTCTCTTCCCCTCCTCTCCTTCTTATAGCTTCTAAGAGTGCTTATATCATATTTGTTAGAGGCTTTTCTTCTTCTCTATTCTCAAGTATTTTACAAGAAGCATTTTTATTATAGAATTCTTTTTTTTTTTTCTTCTTAGCTGTTGTTCTGAGATTGGCTGTTTGTTTGTTATGTTTAGTTTGTAAGTCGATGTTTCTGACTGTGGGCCCATCTGTGGGCTTAGGCGTCTGGTAGCCCTTCTACGAATGTATTAGCCCATTTGCTCCTATGTGATTGGTGTTATAAATGTTTTCCTTGCCACCTTGATACTTCAGTTCCCCCCCTGCCCCGGATTGGAAGTCTAGAACTCCAACTCATCCACAATCCAGACTGACAGCATTTACAATTGGACTGGAACTCTTGAACTGTACAGGCTGCAGTCACCACACCAGTACCTAGGTGGAGGGCTAGTCAACCACAACTGTAGATGTTTCCAGTCCAATTTCACTGTCCTGCTCATATATCTAAAAACTGAAAAACAAAGATGGGGTGGAACCAGAGGAAAAACTCTGGCAACATGAATAAACTGAACGGTGCAACTCCCCCCCAAAATGACAAACCATCCAATCCAGACTATCCCATCGACAAACAGATAGCGGAGATGTCTGAAATCGAATTTAGAATCTGGATAGCAAACAAGATTAATAAAATGGAAATAAACATGGAGGTAG
>CAUYON010029615.1:0-13283 GCA_963573935.1 Arctocebus calabarensis
CTACAGGTGCCTGCCACAACGCCCGGCCATTTTTTGGTTGCAGCCGTCATTGTTGTTTGGCGGGCCCAGGCTGGATTCGAACCCGCCAGCTCAGGTGTACGTGGCTGGCGCCTTAGCCCGTTGAGCCACAGGCGCCGAGCCGGGAAATTTTCTAAAATTAATTTATTTCACTCACATATCTATGTTTCCTTTTTCTGGAACTGATTCTTTAGATATTAGTCTTTATCTCTTCTATTTTTCAAATATTGGTCCTTTTTTCATATTTTGTCTTTTTGATCTCCTTTATGGAAAATTTCCTCAGTTTTTCTTCCAGCTTCCAACTCCTCTGTTACATTAATACTTCTTCCTCTCCTCCTGTTACTGTTTTCTGCTATCATGGTTTTAATGTCCAAGGACTTTCTTTTATGTTTTATAACAATCAATTTTTATTTTGTGACCGTAATATTTTTTCTTATCTCAAACTTATCAGCACAGCAGCCAGAATGATCCCTGTAATATGTATGTGTTGAGTTCCCACTGCTCGCTCTCAGATGAGCTTGATGTCATTAACTGTGTCATTCGCCTGCTGTGTGGCCCTGCTATCACCAGTTGCCCCTCTGCAGTGATTAAATCTGGTGCCTTGACCTTTGTGCACACTTCTGCTGACTTTGCCAAGTGAGGAGACATGGATACAGCTTCATTTTTCAACCCTCTGTCTCCCAAGGGAAGTGCTTTTTTTGTTTGTTTTGGGGTTTTTTGAGACGGAGTCTCACTTTTGTTGCCCTCGGTAGAGTGCCATCACGTCACAGCTCACAGCAACCTCCAAATCTTGGGCTTAAGCCTCCCAAGTAGCTGAGACTATAGGCTCCCGCCACAATGCCTGGCTATTTTTTGTTTGTTTGTTTTTAGCAGGCCAGGGCTGGGTTCAAACCCACAGCTTTGGTGCATGTGGCTGATGGCACTGAGGTACGGGTGCTGCCTTTTTTTTTGTTTGTTTTTTTTAAAGGAAACTGTGTTAGAACTATGTTTAAAGACTTTTTTTTTAAATGTCCTCTCTTTGAGATCTTTAGAAAGATCTGTGTTTAAAGACTTTTTTTTAAAATGTCCTCTCTTTGAGATCTTTAGAAAGCCCCTGGAGTATACAAAACCAGACTGGCAAGGATTAGGTCCTGAGCTTCAAAGCCCTGTGAGTAGTTGACACTCTGGAGTGAGGGTAGAAGGCAAGCTTGTCTGTGTCCAAGAAGGAGACTGGCGCTTGTTCAAATCTCTCTGGACAGAGCCAAGGCTGTGAGGGTATCTGTTCATCTGGGTTCAGGCCTGGGTTTTCCTGCTACCTGGGTCATTTTCCAGATTTTGAAAAATAGTCATTTAATCTCTTTAAGTATGGAATGGTATTGGGCAAAACATTAAATACCTCTTATTAAGTCTGTCATTATATGCTTCCAAGAAAGTACACATATAAAAATATGTGCAAATACGTAAATAAACCTTTTCATTATGAAATATTTTATGTACACAAAACATAAAGGTATAGCTTAAACTATGATAAAAGTGGATACTTAAGGTTGTATTGACCATCAAGAAACATGACATGGTGTCCTGGACAGGTGAGGCAGCACTGGCAACATGGTGAGAGGTGATACCACAGGAGTGGCCTGAGAGCTGTACAGCTTCTTTATGACTGGCAGGTTGTGGTAGGAGGGGTCTGGGGAAAGGATACAGGCAAGTGAGACCTCGGAGAGTCCTTTGTACCCTGGGAAAGAGTCAGTTTCCTGTCTCCTACCTCAGATGGGGATCTAGCCCTTTGCTTCACTTTCAGCTCATCCTCTAAATCTGGTAAATAGTGCTGGGCATAGTGGCTCATGCCTATTATCCTAGCACTTTGGGAAGCTGAGGAGAGAATATTGCTTCAGCCCAGGAGTTCAAGACCAGCCTGAGCAACAGAGCAAGACCTCTGTAGTGGTGCACAGGAGGAAGGAGAATCCCTTGAGCCCAATAATTTGAGGTTGCTGTGAGCTATAATGACATCAGGGCACTTGAGCCCAGGCATAGAGTGAAACATTTCTCAAAATATAAACAATCATGAGTGGCGCCTGTGGCTCAGTGAGTAGGGTGCTGGCCCCATATACCGAGAGTTCAAACCCGGCCCCAGCTGAACTGCAACAAAAAAATAGCCGGGCGTTGTGCCTGTAGTCCCAGTTACATGGAAGGCAAGAGAATCTCCTAAGCCCAGGAGCTGGAGGTTGCTGTGAGCTGTGAAGCCATGGCACTCTACCAAGGGTGACAAAGTGAGACTCTGTCTCTAAAAATATATATATATATTTTGGTTTTTTATTGGTTTGTTTGTTTATATATCTATATATACACACATATATATTTGTGACACACACACAAACAAACCAATAAGAAAACAAATGAATAACTCTGGTAAATAAGTCCAGAGAAAGTATGGTTTTTCTCCTTTGTCTAAGACTAGAATATTAGAAAAGGAAACCCCTATTACCACTCCTGATATCGGACAAAAACAGACTCCTTTGAGTAAAAACGAGAAGAGGCACTTGGCCTATGAGAAGATTCAGGAGCACAAAAGAAAATGAAGGAAGATAATTACAGCAGAGATGCTACTAACGGGAAATGTGTACCAAAGGGAGATTCATATTTGTGGTGATCTCTGGAGATCAGAGAGGATGTGGGAAAAGGGCAATGGACATGGGGACTCTAGGAATACTGCTTTGAGATAAAATTCTAGGATTCGGGGATAGATACTCAGATAAGAGAATGTTAGGTATAACTATAAGTAAGAGCCGAAAAAATCAAAGTAAGAGTGACACCTGTGGCTCAGTGAGTAGGGCACCGAACCCATATACGGAGGGTGGCAGTTTCGAACCGGACCTAGCCAAACTATGACAAAAAATAACCCGGCATTGTGGCGGGTGCCTGTAATCCCAGCTACTCGGGAGTCTGAGGCAAGAGAATCGCCTAAGCCTAAGAGCTGGAGCTTGCTGTGAGCTGTGACACCATAGCATTCTACCGAGGGTGTAAGACTCTGTCTCTTAAAAAAAACGCACCTTTTTTAAAGAGACATAGCCTGTTGCCCTGACTGGACTGAAACCTCCTGGGCTTGTCCACCTGCCTCAGCCTCTGAAGTGGCTGGGACTGTAGGTATGCACCACTGTGCCTGACTTGAAATAGACTTTTTTAAAATAAGAAAATGGTCAGGGCAAGTTTGATCATGCTTATAATCCTAGCACTCTGGGAGGCAGAATTGGGTGGATTGCTTGAGCTCAGGAGTTCAAGTGCAGCCTAGGCAAGAGTTAGACCCCATCTCTGCTAAAAAGAGGAAAACTAGCTGGGCACTGCGGCTACTTAGGAGGCCCAGGCAAGAAGATCACTTAAGCCCAAGAGTTTGAGGTTGCTGTGAGCTATAGTGCCATGGCACTCAACCTAGGGTGACAGAGTGGCTAATTAATTAATTAATGGCTGGGTGCGGTGGCTCACCCTATAATCCTAGCTCTCTGAGAGGCCAAAGCAAGTGAATCAATTGAGCTCAGGAGGCAGGACCAGCCTAAGCAAGAGCGCGACTTCATCTCTACTAAAAATAGAAAAACTGAGGCAGAGTCCAGGAGTTTGAGGTTGCTGTAGTCTATGATGCCACAGCACTCGACCCAAGGCAACAGAGTGAGACTCTATCTCAAAACAATAAATAAAATAAAATAAGAAAATTTAAATTAGGCCAGGCATATTGTCTCATGCCTATAATTCCAGCACTTTGGGAGGCCTAAGTAAGAGGATCACTGAGGCCAGGAGTTTCAAGACCACCCTAGGCAGCATAGTGAGACCCTGTCTCTAAATTTGAAAAAAAAATTAAAAAGTAAAACTTAAAAATGGAAATTAATGAAATCAAATTGAGAAGAAATAGAATATCAAAATAGACCAATGAACTCTGGAAGATGGGAAAAGGGTCATCAAAGGTCTTATGCCCTCAAATGTTCAGACCCAGTCAGATAACATTGTGGGAATTTTCTCATAAATCTTGACTGTAGGTAGTTTTACCTTCTAGAAGAACATGAGAAACATTTAGAGGCAAGCTGATTATAACTCCTATGTCAAAGATTGTCTATCCTTGTTAATAAGAGTGGTTATTATCAAAAGAAAAAAAAAAGCCTATCTGAATGAATGTTTAAAAAATGTACATGCTAAATTCACTTATAAATATTGGTTTTAGGACTGTAAATAAATTAAGATGATAAAGTCTAGCCATGAAATAAAACAAATAGGCAAAGTCAAAGGTATTTTAAGAAAATCTGTCATGTACTTCATTACCTTAACAGGTTGAAGGAGAAAAAGCTTATGACTCTCTTGATAGATGCCAAAAGGACATTAGAGAAAATTCAACATGTATTTCTGATTTATTTAGTAAAACAACATAATGAAACTCTCAAGCTTAAATAAATGGACTTTAACATCATCACAAACATTAAGAATTAATGCCAAATGCCACTCTAACAATAAAATACTGGAAACAAGATAAAAATTCCCACAAATAATTATCATTTTGGCATGCAACTCAGTCCACAGGCTCAGGTTTGGGAGAAATAAGGCTTTCTTTTTTTTTTTTTTTCCTGCTTTTTAAAAAATTCCTTTGAATTTCAATCATGAGTCACCATTCTCCCAGGTTATGGAAATTTCCTCTTGGTCATTATAAGAGTGTTTCCCCTCCTGACAGTTTTGCCATCTCATCTGGGGAGAGAGAGTGTCACTTAGTGTCAAGGCCTCTGAGAAGCATCTGCCCCACTGGGCTTGCTAAGATGTCCTTTGTCTTGTCTGGACCCCAGGAGTCGGTGCCTCCAGTCACCACTGTGTTCCTCCTTGAGTTCAGCTATGACTGTTCTTCAGGTCTGTGTCTCCTTCTGCCCCCCATTTGGGTACGTGGGAACTTTGGGTGGCCTTTTTGCCTGTTTGGTGGGAGTGTTCAAGATTCTACATTGCTCTTGGGCTCCTTCTGGACATATATCGAATTACTTTGTGGCTACCAGCCCTACTGGGGGCACGTGGGCACTGTCTGGCTGTCTGCACAGCCTTTGCACTGCCTGAAGAAATAGTAGGATCCTGCCACTTCCCAGATTCCACTTAGAGTCCCCTCAGATTCCAGTTTCCTACTCTGTCAAGGATACCTAGTTCTCCTACTGACAGTTCATCCGTTCCATCCCCCACTGCTCATTTATGGCAATGGTTGGGCTTCTGGCCTAAAAGACAGGGACATATGGACATTTTGAATCTACCTCTTTCTCTATCTTCTTTCTCTGAATCTATAGACTTTTAGTTAAAGAAATACATATCAGGGTCGGGCATGGTAGCTCACATCTGTAATCCTAGCACTTTGAGAGGCCAAGGCAGATGTATTGCTTGAGCTCAGGAGTTCGAGACCAGCTTGAGCAATAGCGAGACCCCACCTCTAAGAAAAATAGCCCAGTGTTGTGGCAGGAGCCTATAGTCCCAACTACTCAGGAGGCAAGAAGATCTCTCTCTTTTTCTTTTTTTTTTGTAAAGACAGAGTCTCACTGTATTGCCCTCAGTAGCATCACACAGCTCACAGCAACCTCCAACTCCTGGGCTTAGGCAATTCTCTTGCCTCAGCCTCCTAAATAGTTGGGACTACAGGCACCCGCCACAATGCCCAGCTATTTTTCTGTTTTGCAGTTCTGCCGAGGCTGGGTTTGAACCTGCCACCTTCGGTATGTGGGGCCAGTGCCCTATTCGATGAGCCACAGGCACCGCCCGCAAGAGGATCCCTTGAGCCCAAGAGTTTGAGGTTGCTGTGAGCTGTGACAACACAGCACTCTACCAAAGGTGACAAAGTGAGACTGTGTCTCAAAAAAAAAAAAGAAAAATGCCAAGCACAGTGGCTCATGCCTGTAATCCTAACACCCTGGGAGGCCAAAGTGGATGGATTGCCTGAGCGCACAGGTTCAAGACCAGCCTGAGCAAGAGCAAGGCCCCATCTCTGAAAACAACCAGACATTGTGGTGGGTGCTGGTAGTCCAAGCTACTTGGGAGGCTGAGTCAAGAGAATCACTTGAGGCCAAGAGTTTGAGGTTGCTTTGAACTGTGATACTACAGTGCTCTACCAAGGGAAACAAAGTAAAACTCTGTCTCCAAAAAACAAAAAAAAGATTTGTTCTCAAGATCTATACTTATCGTGGGCAGGAGCAGCTCATGGGCCAGGGGTCATTACATCAAGTGAGCCGGTATAGAAGCTCCATCACCTCCTCTTATGCAGTTTCTAGTCTGATAAGAGCTTTAGACACTACAAATTCCAAGAACGTAACTTCCTTTCCCTATGTTCTGCTGTGTCATTCCTTCCCTAAGGCAGTTGAGAGAGAACACCCTGGATACTCCCAGGCAGGAGGGAAACAATCATGGGGTCACAGAAAATAGTGGAAATGAAAATTGCATCAGTTAACAAGTTTTACTCTTAAGGCAGAAATGAGAAGGATAAAATTGGCAAAAAAAAAAAAAAGGGGGGGGGGCCGGGCCTGGTGGCTCATGTCTGTAGTCCTAGCTCTGTGGGAGGCTGAGGCAGGTGGATTTCCAGTGCTCACAGAGTTCGAGACCTACTACCAGGAAAGAACACCACCGGGCGTTGTGGCGGGCACCTGTAATCCCAGCTATTTGGGAGGCAACTGGCTCGAGGAATCACTACAAGGAAGGACAATGAAAAAAAAAAAAAAAAAACAACGGCTCAGCACCTGTGGCTCAGCTGGCTAAAGCGCCAGCCAGGTACACCTGAGCTTGCGAGTTCAAATCCAGCCCCGGCCCGCCAAACAACAATGACGGCTGCAACCAAAAAAATGGCCGGGTGTTGTGGCGGGTGCCTGTAGTCCCAGCTACTTGGGAGGCAGAGGCAGGAGACTCGCTTAAGCCCAGGAATTGGAGGTTGCTGTGAGCTGTGATGCCATGGCACACTATCCAGGATGACAGCTTGAGGCTCTGTCTCAAAAAAAAAAAAAAAAGGAAACTAAGAAGAGTGCAAGCCAACTGATTTGTAAATAAGTTGATTGCAACCTACAGAATCCACAAGAAATTTTTTTTTTTTTGAGACAGAGTCTCACTCTGTCTCCCTAAGTAGAGTTCTGTGGCCTCCTTGTAACTCACAGCAACCTCAAACTCCTGGGCTCAAGCAATCCTCAAGAGTCTCATTCACACTAGCTATAAAACAAAATACTTGGAGATCAAAGTATAGGAAGTTAACATATTTGAAGAAAATTATAAAACTTTACTGAGACATTAAAAAGATGATTTTAGGCTTGGCACCTGTGGCTAAGGCACCAGCCACATACACCTGAGCTGGCGTGTTCGAATCCAGCCCGGGCCCTCCAAACAACAATGATGGCTGCAACCAAAAAAATAGCTGGGCATTGTGGAGGGCACCTGTAGTCCCAGCTACTTGGGAGGCTGAGGCAGGAGAATCACTTGAGCCCAGGAGTTGCAGGATGCTGTGATGCCATGGCACTCTACCCAGGGTGACAGCTTGAGGCTCTGTCTCAAAAAAAAAAAAGATGGTTTTATTAAACTAGTAAATCTCAATATTGTATAAAAAAAATTCATCTACAAATGCAATTCCATTCTAATCAAAATCACATAGGAAGGGGCTGGGTGAGGTAGCTCACACTCTGGGAAGCTGAGGCAGGTGGATTGCTTGAGCTCACCAGTTGGATACCAGACTGAGCAAAAAGCAAGACCCCATCTCTACTAAAAATATAAAATCTTAGGCAAGAGGATCTATTGAGCCCAAGAGTTGGAGGTTGCTGTGAGTTATGATGCCTTGGCACTCTACCCTGGGTAACAGCTTAAGACTCTGTCTCCAAAAAAAAAAAAAGAAAGAAAGAAAGAAAAAAAGTCACTTAGGAAGGGTGGAGTGACTTGACAAAGTGACTCTGAAATTTATCTAGAAATTAAAAATATGGTAATAACCAGATAAATGTCAAAGGAGAATCTTGAGGAAACACTTAACCTTTTCAAAGAAAGAAAGAGAAAGGGAGAAAGAAGGAAAAAGGAGGAAGAGAGGGAGAAAAAGGAAAAGAAAAGGAAGGAAGGGATGGAGAGAGGGAGAGAGAAAAGGAGGAAAGGGGAGAGGAAAGGAGAGGAGGGGAGGGGAGAAAAAAGGGGGAAAGGAAAGAAAGAAAGAAGGAAAAAAGAAAGAAAGAAAAGGAAAGGAATGAAGGAAGGAGGGGAAAGAAAATGTCAAGGTGGCTCCACAACACACACACTCATGAAGCCATGAAACTTGCCAGTGCGTAACTGACTTGTCTGCATCAGCCTTTCTCTACTGGGTCAATTTCCTTACTGCTCTGCCCAGGTTGCACTTCCACAGGGCAGTGAGGGTGTCTATAGTTCATTCATGAAATCTTCACTCAAATGTCACCTTCTCAATGAGGCTAAATTCCATCTCCCATCCTGTCACAGCCTCCCAAGTAGCTGGGACTACAGGTGCCCACCACAACACCTGGCTATTCTACTTTTGTTTTTAGTAGAGCCGAGGTCTGGCTCTTGCTCAGGCTGGTCTAGAACTCCTGACCTCAGCAATCCACCTGCCTCAGCCTTCCAAAGTGCTAGGATGCATGATTTTTTTTATTATGGTGGAGAACACATAACATTAAATTTACTATCTTAACCATTTTTAAGTGTGTGGTTTCATGGTGTTAAGTATGTTCACATTGTTGTGAAACAGATCTTCAGAACTTTTTTATCATGCAAAACTGAAACTCTACTCACTAAGCACTACTAGTTCCCTTTCCCCTTCCTCCTAGAGGAAAAGATTTCTTTCTGTTCACCCTTAAATGGAGCATTCAGGATGTCCAAAGAACTTAAAATAATCTCAAAATAGGGCCACTTCCAAAGAGAGCCAATGAATCATTCAGCACTCTTAAGGGTACAAATTTAAAAAAAATCAAGGCCAGGCCTGGTGGCTCACACTCGTAATCTTAGCACTGTGGGAGGCCAAGCCAGGCAGATTGCTTGAGTTCAGGAGTTTGAGACCTAACTGAGCATGAATGAGACCCCATCTTTACTAGGACTTGAAGAACCGAACAAAGCAAGAGAGTATCTTCAGCCTAACAGTTTGATGTTGCTGTGAGCCATCTGCCAAGGCACTCTACCCAGGATGATAGAGTGTCTCTAAATAAATAAATATCAACTCAAATTGGCTAAATAGTAAAAGGGAATTTGGGGACTTCTGTATCAGAATAGCCATTTTCCCCAGGACTCAAATGATGTGACCAGGCCTATTTTCTCCTTATTCCTGTTCCAGCACTGTCTCTGGATGTAGTCTTACTTCCCAGGTAGGCTGGGCACAGCACCAATGAGGAATGGACTGTGTCCTTCCTCATTAACAGCCTTCCTTCCTGGGGCTCCAGAAATCTTTTTCTTCCTGGAATCCACACAGATGCCTCCTCTGATAGGTCTGTTTGAGTTTCCTGGCCATTATGATCAGAGGAATGGCCACCATGTCTTAAAGCCATCAGGGTCCCTGTGGGAGTGTGAGTGGGGGGTCAACCCCCCAACACACTGCATGGCTGAGAATGGGAAGGTCAAAATTTAACCTAGGAAAATTGGTTACAGGTGATAAAAGGGGGAACGGCCACTAGAGAGACATTGTGGGATCACCATTGCTGTGCATTTTATATATCATAGCACTCAGTGAGTTTCACTTGCAAAATGAGCCTTTTTTTTTTTTTGAGACAGAGTTGCCCTGATAGAGTGCTGTGACATCATAGTTAACAGTAATCTCAGACTCCTAGGCTCAAGTGATCCTTTTGCCTCAGCCTCCTGAGTAGCTGAGACTATAGGTGCCCACCACAATGCTGGACTAATTTTTCTATTTTTAGCAGAGATGGGGTCTCACTTTTTCTCAGGCTGGTCCCAAGCTTGATAGCTCAGGCAACCTACCCACCTCGACCTCCCAGAGTGCTAAGATTATAGGTGTAAGCCACTGTGCCCAGTTCAAAATGAGCACCTTGATGAACCTTTGGGGTGTGGATCAGGCTGTCCTTGAATCAAAATTTCATATGAACAGTAAAGCTCCCAAAATGAGAGCCACCAAAGCCAGGCTTTGGGGGCAAGGAACGTGGAAAGCCTCCAGGCTGGCTCCATCCAGGGCTCTCTGACTCCAGATCCCCTCACTGGTTTTATGGGCTCTAGCCTCAGGGCCTTCCGGGTACATACCTATAACTTTCAAGAGAGCACAGCCTGGACTTTCTGGAGCTGTTTAGTAAGCCCTGGGATGCTAGTTCCCCAGGGTGAGACAATGTGGGAGGAGGAAAGCCCAACTCTCCTGCCTGGAGGCAGGATAACCTGGAGGAGTACTCAGCATTCCGGAGCATCCAAAGTATCTGGCTGAGGCGGGAACTACACCTGAATTGCCACCCTAGCACCATCTCCTTCTTTTCTCTGGCCTGCTCCCCCATTCTCATCCTGTTTCCCCCAGAAGTCCTTCCTTAGTAATCTTTTGCACTTGAATCTGCCCTTCAGGGTCTGTACCTGGGGAATCCAGCTGAAATTACTCTGCTGTTTGGCCTCTGTTTCTTAAGACATCAGTCTCCACAATGAGGCTGGAACTAGATTCTCAGGAACCTTCAAGCTCATATTCTTAAGTCTCATGGCCAGCCTGGAGACCCTTAGCTCAGTGGTTAGGGCGCTGGCCACATGCTTTGGGGTTGGTGGGTTTGAACCTGGTCCAGGCCTACTAAACAAAAAAAATAGCCTGGGGTTGTGGAGGTTGCCTGTAGTCCCAGCCACTAGGGTGGCTAAGGCAAAAGAATCACTTCAGCCCAAGAGTTTGAGGTTGCTGTAGCTGCGATGCCATGACACTCTACCGAGGGTGACAAAGTAAAATTCTATCTCAACAAAATAAATAAATAAAATAAAAATCAAACACCTCCCAGGGAAGTGTTTGCAGAAAACCAGTTGGAAAAATTTCCCCTTATATCTGTTACATTTGCAAAGGAATATACTCCACATTTGGTTATTTTCAATTCATTTCTACTAAGAATGTTGTTGTTGGCTTGGCGCCTGTCGCTCAACGGGCTAAGGTGCCAGCCACGTATCCTGAGCTGGTGGGTTCGAATCCAGCCCGGGTCCGCCAAACAACAATGACGGCTGCAACCAAAAAATGGCCGGGCGTTGTGGCGGGCGCCTGTAGTCCCAGCTACTTGGGAGGCGGAGGCAAGAGACTCGCTTAAGTCCAGGAATTGGAGGTTGCTGTGAGCTGTGATGCCATGGCACTCTATCCAGGGTGACAGCTTGAGGCTCTGTCTCAAAAAAAAAGAATGTCATTGTTGGTCCCAAGTTGGGTTAGCTTTGGAGAAGTAGAGGGGCCTGTGTACATAGTCATAGAAGCAGGGAAGTGCCAGTGGTCACCTCTACAGACATGCTGACTAGACTGATTTGACTGACATCAACAATTTGAAGAGTTGATTAGTGTCAGATTCTAATGGCCTAAGAAAAAAGTTTGACTATTCAACAGGCACTGGCAAGGCCTTGAAGGTTTTCAAGCAGGGAAGTGATGTAAGTTAAATTTGGACGATAGCAAGATTGCAGCCTGGTGGTAGGTACGACAAATTGGGGATGTGGAAAAGGATGTACAGAACCAGTGAAAGTGACGGTACTAGCCAACCAATACCAAGTGGTGTAGAAGCCTTCTAGCCCATTTGGCAGGCTAGGAGGGACCTTAAAGACAGGTGATGGTGCGACTTAGCAGTGAGCCCCTTTAAGAACATTCTCAGGCAATAAACTTCTATCTCCATACTCAAGATGGCCCCACCCCCAGCGGGTGTCCCTGTAACCTGGTACATCTCAGGAATTTTCTTCACACTGTTTCTCAGCCTTGGCTTCTATTCATAGCTCTATGGGGGTGGGGGGTACTTCTAGATTACTGACCCCCTCACCCTGACTCCTACCTTTGAGAATATTACAGAGCTACATGAAGATGGGTGGTCCTGGGGCTATTCTGGGCATATAGATGGTTCCAACAAAGACCTATAAAGGGCCAAGACCTGTTTTTCTCATGCAGCCTAATTCAGAGCTGTCAGGCCTCCTTGAATGAGGAAGCAAGAGCATAAATGAGTCAGTCCTTTCTCGTGTTGAATTTCTGGCCTGATTTCCTGTAGAAAGAGTCAGAAAACCTCTGTGTCAGCACCTACCCATCACAATACTGTAAGTTGTTGTGGAGAATATAGAGGCCAAACTTAGTGTCTCCTGGGTCTCAAGACAACTAATTGTATAGCAGCGTCAGGGTGAGTCACCACCTCCAATCTGACAAGCTAGATTTTAAAATTTTGCTGCTTCACTGATTTTCTCTTTTCTACCCACCTTCTACCTTTTAATTGTGCTTATTGAAAAATAAGGCAAAAACAACAACAAAATTATAAGGGAAAGTAATCACCCAACCCACTCCCCTAACACAATCTTTGCATATTTCACATATTTTATTCCAGGTTTTGTCATTTGAACGTATTTTTGAATATGATCACACTCATAGTACACATGCTGTTCTGCGACCCAGTTTTCAAACTTGACATTAAGAATATTTCCAGGTTGCTTGGCAGTTTCTATAACCATCATTTTTATTAAAAAGATAACAGTAACAACTTTTGGCCAAACTTGGTGGTTTACACCTGTAATCCTAGCATTCTGAGAGGCCAAAGTGGGAGGATCCCTTGAGCTCAGGAGTTCCAGACCAGCCTGAGCAAGAGAAAAACCCAGTCTCTATTAAAAATAGAAAAGTTAGCCTGGTGTTGTGGTGGGCACCTGTAGTTCCAGCTACTTGGAAGGCTGAGGCAGGAGGATTGCTTGAGCCTAGGAATTTGAGGTTGCTATGAGCTAGACTGAAACCATGGCACTCTAGCCTGGGCAACAGAGTAAGACTCTGTCCTAAATAAATAAATAAATAAAATTTTAAAAGAAGAAAATAAAGAAATAATTGTAAAATTACCATCCCTTTCAATATTCTATCTCAGCCTTGTCTCACTAGGAAAAACATCTATCCACCACACAAATACGTGCATTTACCACATATGAGTAAATGACCTATCATGTATATTTCAGAAAACCTCTTTTTTTTTGAGACAGAGCCTCAAGCTGTCACCCTGGGTAGAGTGCTGTGGCATCACAGCTCATAGCAACCTCCAATTCCTGGGCTCAAGCGATTCTCCTGCCTCCACCTCCCAAGTAGCTGGGACTACAGGCGCCCGCCACAACGCCCGGCCATTTTTTGGTTGCAGCCGTCATTGTTGTTTGGCGGGCCC
>CAUYON010029618.1:0-78908 GCA_963573935.1 Arctocebus calabarensis
CCCGCCCCCCCCCCCCCCCCCCCCCCCCCCCCCCCCCCCCCCCCCCCCCCCCCCCCCCCCCCCCCCCCCCCCCCCCCCCCCCCCCCCCCCCCCCCCCCCCCCCCCCCCCCCCCCCCGCCTGCGCTGCACGCTGAGCTCTCAGACACTCGGGCGCCTGCGCTGCACGCTGAGCGCTCAGACACTCGGGCGCCGGCGCTGCACGCTGAGCTCTCAGACACTCGGGCGCCTGCGCTGCTCGCTGAGCTCTTCGACACTCGGGCGCCTGCGCGGCACGCTGAGCTCTCAGACACTCGGGCGCCTGCGCTGCTCGCTGAGCTCTCAGACACTCGGGCGCCTGCGCTGCTCGCTGAGCACTCGGACACGCCGGTGCCTGCGCTGCACGCTGAGCTCTGAGACACTCGGGCGCCTGCGCTGCACGCTGAGCTCTGAGACACTCGGGCGCCTGCGCTGCACGCTGAGCTCTCAGACACTCGGGCGCCTGCGCTGCACGCTGAGCGCTCAGACACTCGGGCGCCTGCGCCCGTGTGGGCGGGGCAGACCACACTGCAGAACTGAACTTGACGGCTGCTTTCCTTTGGTGTCCCTGGTTTTGACACAGTCTGCAGGCGTGCTCTCCTGTTTTGTTTGTGACTAGTCCATAGTTGACAGAGGAAACCGTCAGTCTGACAGAAGCGTTGTCACCAGGGACGCAGTTCCCTAGTCCGCAGCGCTGTGTTTGGAAGACCTCTGCTTGGCGGACAGACCTCGCTGGTGATTGTGTATGGGACGGGAGAGAAACTGCCCCAACTTTGCCGTATTAATATCTAAATTTTCTAGAGTATGCTAACAAATCTTGCTGTTACCATAACTCTCAGCTAAGTAGTTCAAAAGGCATGAAGCCCAGGTGAATCTGCTCAAATCGACTTGATTCGTCACAGGTCAGAGTGAGGTTTCTCATCAGCACACAGATCAACCTAGAGGAGAAATGAAATAATTTCCTTTTGCTGTGTTGTTGGTAGCAGCCTTTTCCCCAGCAAATCCCCTGTGTGTTGCAGGCACATACTTTTAGGAGACCCTAGAAACCTCACAAAAACCAGCTATTCAAGCAGGTGTTTCTCGAGAGCATTCCTCTTAACGGTTGGTGAGTGGAGAGGACAGCCGAAGCCTTGGACGTTCAAGGTCGGGGTTCAACTGGAGGGTTTCCAACAGGCAGCAGCTCTCAGCGTCTGGGCTTCACGGCTCATTCTTGCAAGACGATTGGTCGGTTGTAAGCACGGGTTTAGGTGTGGGGTCGGCGGGGCTCATTCTTACAAGTTGATTGGTTGATTGTAAGCACAAGGTTTGCGCGTGGGGTGGGCCCTTCCTGGGGGCAGGGCTCATGGGGGGCAGGGTTCAGACATCCTGCGGAGCGGTGATGCTTCCAAACCAGTGGGAACAAAGGGCCTTGTCATTGGTGCTTACTGTCTTTAGGACTATGACAATTCTGATCTAACAGCTAATTTTTCAAACCAAATTCTGTAATAAGTGAGGGGAAGAGTTCATGCATATTGCCATTTTAACGAGGCTTTGTCATATTTAATACAATTGAATAAATGTTTAGTTTCTAGTAATCATTGATATTTATCACTAGAAAGAACCCGTTGACGATAATATGCTAAAATAGGGTTGTTATTGTTCTGTGGACGTTAGAGAAAAAAACCAGGAGGCTTGTTTAGTGTTGTGGAGAAATAACTTTTTTTCCTATTATATCATCACTAAACATTAGAAATTAAAATAATTTTTGAAACTAAGAAATTATCTTCCTTCCTCCCCCACCCCAGCATCCTGGTTTTGGGATTTAAAAGACTAAAGTGCTGAAATATGGAATCTGGTGTTTTGATTTGTTAGGATTCCCTGCCAAAATTTAAAGACTATGATTAACAGTTTATTTCTTATTATTTTAAATGTTATTTTAAAATAGTTAAGCGGAAAAAATAATTCCATTAATCAAAATAACAAATGAAAAAACGGCAACCTAATTTGTCTCATTTTAAGCTATGGATATCATAATGCTAATGGTGGAGAAGTCATGTAAGGTGGGATATGAGAATACATGTATACTCTATTTTAGTTTCACCTTTAGAATCTCAGCATCACAGACTAGATTTTGAAATTCAGCTCATTTGTTGAAGTCTCTCTTGTTCATAAAACCAAACATCTTAAAACACAGTATCCATTTTCTCCAGGTATACCATGTTACCATAAGCAAAGAACATAGCTAGTGTCTTAGGCAAGATGACCATGGGCATGGAAGCCCCTGGCTTGTTGGGGGAAGGTCATAGTCACTAAGATGTCAGGTGTAATTGGTCCTAGGCATTCAGCATCCTGCCTTATAACCCCATGGACAGACCTTGATTTGAAGATTGGTAGGTTCCTGTGTGACCAGAGGGTACACACTTTTTTGTGTACACACCCTTGATCCCCACCCGTCACTATATATACATTTCCTTATCATATAAAGAAAAATGAAGAAGAATTAGACTTCATAAAGTCCCAGAAATCAGCATCCATCTCTGTAACACCGAGATACCTTTAGAAAGATAGTATTTCCTTCTGCATTACCGAAAAGCCCACAATTCACAGCTGTGGGGGAAAAAAGCCAAATGTTCTAAAAGCAGGTTTCTCATTTTTGACCATTCTTTTCCTTATGGGAGGAAAAGGCAACTTGGATGTGCTTAGGCTCTCACAATGTGTCCACCGAATTTGAGTATTTCTGCAACTCCCTTCTAACATATTCCATTCATTTCTTAAGAACTCTGATGTGCTGTGCTATAAATAATACAGTGATGCCTCCAAGGAATCACAAATTTACGATGATTCTTAAGATGGTATTTGGACATATCCCATCAACGATGAAGAGGAAATAGGCATCTGGAATCACGAACACAGTTTACACATGTTGTTCCAGTTATCTCTAGACTTGGCAGTGCTTTCCTAAAATTAATATTTTAAAATTTTTTGGCCAGGTGCAGCAGCTCATGCCTATAACCCCAGCACTTTGGGAGGCCAAGGTGGGAAGACTGCTTGAGGCCAGGAGTTAGAGAACAGCCTGGGCAACATAGACCCTATCTCTACAAAATATAAAAAATAAAAAAATCAGCTGTGCGTGGGGGCATGCACCTATAGCTCTTGCTACTTGAGAGAATGGGATGGGAGGACGCCTAGCCTAAGAGTTCAAAGTTACAGTGAAGTGTGATTGATCGTGCTGTTGTGCTCCAGCCTGGATGATACCGGAAGACCCTCTCTCTTAACAAAGCAAAATGACTTCCTGAGCCCTGCATTTTAAAAGTTTAGCCATTTGGGGGGAGAGAGCCCTCTTCTTGTCACCTCTGGAAAAGTTGATTAGTATTCCACATCTGTGCTTTTTATTCCAAGGCATGTTTGTGGAGAGATACCCAGGTGGACACCCCAAGGGGTGTAATCTGTGCAGAATCCACACACATTTATTCATATTCTCCAACCACTTCACATGGTCCCTGGCATGTCTGTTTGCTACCATGTGGAGACATTCAAGACCTACACCCAACAGCTGATGAATACTGCCTCTTACATCTCTGTAAATACGAGCACCACTTTGCTCCTTTCCTGAACCCGGTCAGTGACAAATCCCTCCCTCAAAACCCCAGTGACTCGTCCATGGCCTGGTGCAGCTGTGCAAAAATGTAAAACGTCTTTCTCAGTTTATAGCGGGAAATTCACTGTCTACTTAAGGAAGTTTTATCTCATCTCTCATTCAGTTACTGTTTCCTACATTTCAAATAAACTGCCATCTACACCACTGCGCCCATCCCCCAAACCCCTCATAAAATTTTGTTGAATAATATCTAACTTCCACTATATGTCGAGTGGTAGATTGTCATAAATTCAGGGCCAGCTTTAAATGGGAATTTTCTGGAACTGTTAACTAAAGAAAAGCACTTAATTCATCATGTCAGCCGGATTTTTCTCCCTACTTTCTAGGTCTCCTACAGGCATAGCTGGAAGCCAGTTAGTCTTGTGTGAGTCCTGTAGCTTGTGTTTGCCGTTCATTTCAAGCAGTTGGTTTCACTTCATCAAGATAATTTTAGCTGAAGGTTAATGCAGTTAAGTAAGATTAATTTTGCCGTGGTGTTTTTGTCCTCAGATTATAAACGCCATTGTTCAAACAGTGATGCTTCCAGTGTCATCTGAGAGCATTCTCTGAAAGCTGCAGGCTCACATTTATTCTCGTTTTTATCTTGCGGTTCACTTGACTTTAGAATACCCCTTCTCTTTTGCCAACACAGTAATTATTTATGGAAATTGGAGCACGCTCTCCAGTTCTGACAGACCTGTGTGAGATCTCTGCTTTCTCTCTGTCTGTAGGGCGCCACTTCCAGCCTTATTTTGGACCCTGTCATTCACTTGTAAATCTGTTTTGTGCCATAGAATTTTGCTTTCTGGAACCCTTCCCTAATCCTCTCTTTTAGCCTTTTCTTCAGGGCCGATTCAGACACTGTTATTTGACATTCTTACATGTGGAACAGTTTAAGTCTAAGGATCCTTTCTTAAATCATTGGAAAGGACTTCTTTTTCTTTTTTGAGACAGGGAGAGTGCTGTGGTGTCACAGTGGTACGCAGCAATCTCAAACTCTTGGGCTTAAGTGATTCTCTTGCCTTAGGCACCCGAGTAGCTGGGACTACTACAGGCGCCAGCCACAACGCCCAGCTTTTTTCTTTTTGGTGGTGGTTGTTGTAGGTGTTGTTGTTTGGCAGGCCCAGGCTGGGTTTGAACCTGTCAGCTCCAGTGTATATGGCCGGCGCCCTAGCTGCTGAGCTGCAGGTGCCAAGCCTGGACATGATTTTTTAAAGCTGCCTCCCCATTGAAGGACCCAGGCAAATTTGAACTATTTCATGCTCGTATGAAATAAATTATGGTGAAAGTCAGGGGTCTTGCCCACTTGGCCAGTTTGCTCTGTGCAAGTCATGGTTTATGTTCTCAGGTATTGATTAGAAAATGCATAGGAAAAAAACGCACTTGGAAACCAAGGATAGAAATGAGCTTTTCTGTTGTTGTTTTCCTTTTTCTCATCCAGGGGAGAGACCATTCTAACACAGGTACCATCCAGACAGTGCCTCTCAGAAAGGGAACCTAAGGGCGGTTTCCGACACACTCCGGCCCCCGGCCCCCGTTGGCAGAACCCTCGCAGACGACCCGGCAGCCTCCCACTAGTGACCGTGGCACCTGTGGCAGAACAGCAGGAGGACTCCCGACCAGACACCTCACACCCGGAGCTGCTGTGCTGGAGTGGAGGCCACAGGGAGACACCGCTCCTCCTCAGACACTTACAAATAAATGAAGATGCTATCCTCTAAGTTCCCTGCAGACGCTCTGTCCGCACACGCGTGCTCACCCACCACGGTCCTGTATTTCTTACTGTAAACAGCGGTACTGGCAGGCACAGTAGGGACGCCAGGCAGCATCTTTGTTTTCAAGACAAGTTTGAGACACTGGAAAAGAGATACTTGTGTGTGTGCTGGGCAGAGTGGAGAAGCTGAGCGCTGCGCCCCAGCCTCCGACACTGCGGGGCTGTGGAGAGGACGTCCTCGCAGAAGGTGGCGGAGTTGAGGTTGACGAAGTATTACTACTACTGCCTGTCCTTGTTTAGTGGGTATTAAAATAGTGAGTAAGAGAGAGGAAGGAGGTGGCGTTCAGGTGCTGTGGGAATCAGGCTTGGTGGAGCTGGGGCCGCGGGCTTGTGGCGTCACCCTCTGGGCGGCCACGTCCCCAAGGTCGTTGCGTTTTCCCACCACGTTTTCGGAGGGCATCTGGCCGAGGGAACACGCGCACTCTGCCTTGGAAAAGAGCTAGTTAACACTAAGAAAAGCAGGCTTCTTTGTTTATTCTCAGGACCTTTTTGTAACAGGGCTACATTCTGCAACTGCCCACAAGGGAAGACTACACGTCTTAACAGATTATTCAGCCACTGAGTCCTCCTGGTGTGGACCTGTCTTAGCGATGGCAGAAGAATCCCTGAGCATATGGGGGGCCCCTAGATCACTGGGGTACTGATGCTCTGGAAGCTTCTGTCCTCAGTCCCCCATCTCTCCCCTGTACCACTCCGGCAAGCAGGTGTCTCTTCTCGTTGGGGCTGGTGACCTCCACAGGACGAGTGGCTTCATTCCCAGAGGGTGGGGATCACCAGACCTGTGGGTGGGGGCAGCTTTATATACCTCTTCCTTAGTAATGCAAACGCAAGATTTCGTGGTGGGGGTTAGGCCCATGATAAAGGATCTTAAACCACGCAGTGTACGCGGTTAAAATTGTATTCCACACATATAAATGTTTTCTTTCCCCATTGCCGTGACACTATGTGTGATGGTAGTATTTCTGAGAGTTTCAGATTTTGCACATATGATTTTATGCATTATCAAAAGTTACTGCTGCCTTGAATGAAAATGTTCTGTGAAATTTTTTGCAAAAGCTTTACTAGGTTTTTTTTTTTTTAATTGTGAAAATTTTGTAAAGGCAGGAAATGGATTAAAACGAGCATGCTAAATATATTTTTCAAAAAAGCAATAATTTTACATGTACAGAAATTATCCTAACCTTTAATACTGGTGAGAACAACAGTTTACTTATAATACAGAAATGGATTAGTGCGGTTTTTGTAGAAAATGGGCTTCTGATACAAAGACTTGTTTAAACACACACAAACCCTAAAGTGTGGTTTTCTTATTTTAATGACTTTGTCGAATTATATTATTATTATTATTATTATTATTGTTATTAGTTAATGTTTGGGTCTGGATTCTACTTGTTACTGAGTTTAAATTACTTGACGGTTCAGGCTACTTGGCAACACTCGCAAACAATGCAGCATAACTGGCTAGCTTAGACATATATGTATTTTTTTTTTTTTAACTTACTGTTTTTCTGACATCCTTACACCAGGTATGTACAAGAACCATCTGTCCTTTTGGTGTATCTAGGAATATCCGGTGCAGAGACTGTCACGCGACGGTCCCGGACTGCTCCGTGAAGTTCCTTTGAGCAAAGTTGCAGAGACACATTTCTCTGTCCACCTAAGAAATCCAAGTACCTTTCTGTTGATTTGTGTTGGGTCATTTCAGTAGTTTTCCCAAAGTGCTAATACCTGCAGCTTCTGACTTTTATTTTCTTGACTGAAAGTAAATGGTGACAGTGAGGAATGTTCAGGGACAAACGATTCGGTTCTGTCTGTTTCTCTGTGTTTTAGTGATTAAAAAGACATTCTGTACCCAAAGTGACACAAAAGTGTCGTGTACGTCTTTACTGTTGCAGACGTGGCCCGGGAAGGTGCAGCTGGCCTTTATAGAGCTGGAGGTGTCTTGCTTGCCGGTGAACCTCTTCCTGGCGCGTCTGGTGGGGGAGAGGGGCACAGCTGGGTCCCACTGGCAGCGCCACCATCTGAGTCTGGCTTCCGCTACAGCCGCGGAGGACAGTCAGCTTCAACAGTGTCGTCTGCGTGGAGCGCAGAAGTGAGGGTTTTACTTAGACGTGCTGGAGGGGGACCCTCCCGGAACACCACCCTCCAAGACCCGCCGTGCGTGGGCCTGGAGGCGTGGGTCCGTCCTTTCACTGATCATCAGTATTGTATTGGTTTATTACTTTGTTTATGTCAGTTTGACCATAGTATTTAATATGATTTCTGTTTTCTTATTTATTTAGCCAATATGTTTTAATTTTCTTCTTTCGAGTGATGGTTCCCGCATGATACACCTCTGTACGTCGCCTTTTGACTGTTACAGACTTTCTACTACCTCTGCCAATCTGCTGTCCCCTCCTTTCCTAACAGGATTTTTACAGTGTTGCGTCTGATGTAACTCAGACAATAAAGGGTTTGGTTGTCTACGCTGCAGCTTCTCCGAGTCTCCCCTGCTCGCTGCCTTCCAACTTGGCTCGGGCGAGTCTAGCTTCGCCTCTGGCCATCTTCTCTCTCACCCCCCCTGCTTGCTTCCTTTCCTCTGAATTCACATAACACACCCATAATGAGCTCCTAAAATCTTTCAGGTTATTCACTTTTTTTCTTAATTTGAAGAATGAATATTTCTCTGAAAAACGGGAGTGAAGTATCTTCCCTGAGAAATCATCCTCTGTACCCGGCCACATTTTTGCTTGGTTCCTGGAGTGTCAATTATTGTAATCATAGGGGGCTAAGTTTTCCACTTGAAAACACAAGTAAACCTAGTGAATTTTGTCTTTTTGATTCTGAAAAGTATTAGACGTTTTAAGAGGTTACCCTGATATTTAACTATTTTTTAAACCAAGAAAGACACTGGTTTCCTACAAATGAGGTGCTCCAAGCAGGGACAGTTGAGAGTTACTGCAGTCGCCCTGAGGTAAAGGAGGGTGGATTCTGGAGCGGACTGCCCCAGATGGAGAGCATCTCTGCTAAGGTCCGAGCCTCTCTGCTAAGGCACAGGCACCCAGTCTGAGGTTAACTGAGGCTCCTCTGGGACACAACCCTGATCAAAGCAGGGTCAGGTGCTGCTCCAGGGGGGAGGTTTGGCAGCTGGAGGGTCCTTCATCTAAGGAGTGGGTCAGCAGAGCCTCCGCTGGAGCCCAGGCAGCAGGAGCAGGTGACAGGACCTCCTGGGCATTAGTGGCTGGGGACTGTCCGTCAATATTCCTTCTTTAAAATAAGGCAAGTAAACAGCCTTCCCCCCTGCCCCCCATGGAGTTTGAGAGGTTCAGTACTATAGAAGGGATGAAGGCAGACTGCATTCACACAGCTTTACTTTCCACTTCAGAACGTCTGAAGTAGCATATGTCATTTTATTGCTTTTAACTTGGGTGAGTTCTAACTGTAGAACATGTTATTCATCGAGCAGAAAAAGAAAAAATTGACATGCCAGGACTTCAAGTGGTGATGGGGCCTTTGCTGTGGTTGGAGCCCGCTCGGAGCCCGTGGTGTGTCTGTGGGAGCACCGCCCCAAGGAAAATATTCATTCTTCATCAGCTTTGCTAATTATACTTTGAGGCAGTAAAATGCAAAAGACCATAGAATTTGTATTTCCTTTTTTAAGATACAATTTATAACATTATATTTTGTACTCTTTATATTAGAATTTGTAACTAGATTGTTGTATTTAACTCTATTTCTGAAAAAGTAATTCAATGTTTTAGTTGTGTGATAAAATTATTTAGATAAAACATATTCATTCTATTGGAACTTGAAATAAATAAAAACTTCTTGGAGTTCTTGAGATTTGTAAGACATTTTTCCCCAATTTCAGAGGGTGACTTAAATTGTTTGGCAGCCCATCTTGATCTGGGGTTGGTTATTTTTATTGGCTGAATGAACACCCACCAAAGTGTTAAAGCTCTTTATATAAACAGAAGAGTTTTAGGCTGATTCACAAAATAGTTCACCGCCACAGATGTCAGAATGGCCTGAGTATTTCTTTCGAAGGTTTTGAGGACTCCTGGGATACACACTTGTAATGGATGGTGAATGTATTTGCACAGAGCACACGTTTGCTCACTAACACGCTGGCTCACACTCACGTCTGCACTAGTTCCCGTACAGGGTGTGCAAGCTCGTACGAGAGGCATCCTGAGTCAGCCTTACACAGATGACATCTTTGCATCAGAAACTGGGGCAGTGCGGGGCCGGCACTGGGGTTTGCTGTGGTTTGCTGATGAGATGGCAAACACTGGTTCTAGGAGCATCAGATGCAGTCAGGATTTTAATTTAAATAGATAAAATGTGTTTTAAAGTTAAAAGATTGACTGTGGCTTTCCAAATGTGCAGGGTGAAAAAGAGGTCTGGGTATCACTGGTGTTCCTCGGCCCCAGCCAGACTGACCATGCAGAGCGGGGGCCGTGGAGAACAGCGTTTACCCACCTGCGCTCCGGGAGGTACATGCTGTTTTGAAGGAGTTTCTGAAAGGCCTGTAGATCATGCAGACTGCAGTACAGACCTCGCCTAGCTTGACAGACAGCTAGAATTCAGCAGGAAAGCTAATAGCACGTGGGACATGACAAAACAAAAAGCCCTGGCCCAGCGCTGTGTGTGTCACCTGATGTGGGGAATCTTCTAGGTCCTGAGTGCCTGTGCTGGTGACCCTACGTCCACGTTTCAGGCACTTTCCCCAGGCCTGGGCATCCTGCCATTGACCTTGTCCTGCCTCCGAGGAGTCAGCATCTCATTCCTCTTCATACTTCTGCTCGCCCAGCCGTGAGGACACAGGTCCTACTGTGCCCCACTCCCTCCTTGGCTACTAGGAACCGGGTGGGAGACCGTGGGTACCGTGACTCACATTCCCATCTTGTGCCAGGCGCAGAAGCTGGGTGTCACGCTACACAACTGTATGAAACAAAATGAGCTGGAACATTACACCACCTTTATTTCTCTTCATTGCTTGTGCTGTTGGAAACAGCAGTAGCACATTCCTAATCTGTGTTACTAATGTCTCAATCCTACCTTTTAAAAGGTGACCATTATTCAAGGATTTAGCACAATTACTGAAAGAAAATGTGAGATTCCCTGGTCTTTGCCAGCATTGACACATTCTTGGAATGTCTGGTTTCCTCCCTGTCAGCTGAGGCATGAGGGCCTGAGATGATAATTTCAAGGGAAAGGGGCTTATAGGAATTCTCCAGGAAGCTGGGAGTGTAGAATGGACACATCCTCCTCCATCTGAGTTCCTTTGTGGAAGAGGAAAATTTAGGGACATGAATTTTACAGTGAGAATGTCCACTTCTCTGGCTGCTATGAGAAAATGCCTTAGAATGGGTAAATTTTAAACAACATACTCATTGCTCATGATTCTGGGGGCTGGGAGGGCCAAGAACAGGTGCCAGCAGATTCCCTGTTGGCTGAGGGCCTCTGCTTCCTAGATGATGACGTCTTCCTGCAACTTCATGGGGCGGAAGGGCGGGCAAACTCCCTCGGGGTTCCGGGCATTGACCCTGTTCATGAAGGCTGTGCCTTGTGACTGAATCACCAGTCCAAGACCCCACCTCTTTATACCACCACATTGGGTATTAGATTGCATCATACAAAATTTGGGGTAACAAAACATTTAGATCATAGCAAATACTTTTTTTTTTTTTTTTCCTTTTTTCACCTGAGGAGGATAAGGAGACTCCAATTCCAAGCCCATGAATGGGCTTTTGGATCTGCTAAGAGTAGAACATCAGAGCAAATTCTTAACTTCATTACCCAAAGTTTCAACTTTTAAAAGGCAAGTGGGATCATTCTTACCTTTCTCTGACCCTAGATTTGTCCAAAGAAGAAATGGGTTTAGGTCACAGAAATGTGGTTCCCACTGCTCCTTCCTGTGCTGGGTCTCCGTTTGGGGGATGTCCTTTAAGGACTGGTGTGGCCCCAGGACAGGGTTACCGGGAGTGAAGAGAGGGTTTCAATGAAGACAGACTTCCCAGCAGTCGAGGAGCAGCTGTGGACCTTTCCGAGGCCTAGCTGGATGTTTGGTCCTGCCGGCCCGTGGAGGAGTGCTGGAGTTACCTGGGTCGACATTGGCTCACATACAGAATTATCCCCGGATCAGGACACACCTGAGATAGTTTGCCCTTTGAATAAGTGGCAGACTCTCTGGCCCTGTACCCAAATGGAAGCTTATGTTCACTTCTGAGGGACACAATGTCAAAGTCCCTGTTGAGAGAAATCACCTGCACCCAGACAGGCAGGCACCTCTCACCTGATCTAAGGATTTCAGGCTTCTTTAAAATTACAGAAATTGTACAGACAATTTTTTTTTTGTCATGTATCTGCTTAATAAATCGCTTGCTGTGTGGTAAGTACTTCGGTAGGTGGTGAGGTGGAAAGGTGGTGCGGATGGCCTGTCCCGTGGAGGAGGCTGCCCTGGCAGGACTGAGCTCTCATTCAGGGATACGGGTGGGAGAGGAAGGGCGTCACCTGTGGGAGAGGTCAGGGGTCGCATGGGAACTTTTGAAAGGATCTGATAAAATGAATGGGGTGACTGGAATTAAAAAACATTTGCCTTTGATATTACACCTTAGTTGACAATCTACAAGACGGCCTTAGGGGAAAGAAGTGACTGGGAATGCCAGTGCAGGAAAGCCTGACGAAGTACATTTTTGGAAACAACTATAGCACACTTGGAACATATTTGAATTGTCACATCTGACAGAGGAAAGGGCCTGGGACCATTGTCACTTATTCCTGATGACAGCCATTGAGGGAGGCTTGAGGCAACAACATTAACAGCACGTCTATCAGCCGGCAGAACGCTGCTGGGAAAAGCAGCACCAGTGAGCAGCTGACCAGTGCCCAGCGCGGTGCACCTGTGTCTGTGCTGCCCTGTGTCTGTCACTGAAGTTGCAGGGACCAGCGGGGAACCCCAGAAGCTTGGGCATGAAGCGCAGTAAAGCTGAAGCGGTTTAGTTGGGACAGGCTGAGAGGAGGCTTACGTTCAGGAGGTTGTGGGTCACACAAACAGCCAACAGTGGCTGTCTCGGTCTAGTGCGAGGAGTTTTGAGATTTGCAACGTTGACAAGGCCACCTGTGTGCCAGGAGCTCCATGTTCTCATGTGTGGTTTTTGTCTCACTCAAGTCTCACAGCATCATGGGCATCAGGGGCCTCAGTTTGCAGAGGGAGGAAGTGATGGTCTGAGAAGTCACTTAACCCGAGGGACATGGCGCAGCCCGTAGCCTGCAGAGACACCTCCCAAGTCCAGGCTTGGGGGGGGGGGTCAGGGGCAGGGCGCAGCCTGTAGCCTGCAGAGTCACCTCCCGAGTCCAGGCTGGAGGGAACACGGCGCAGCCCGTAGCCTGCAGAGTCACCTCCCGAGTCCAGGCTGGAGGTGTCGGGGGACACGGTGCAGCCCGTAGCCTGCAGAGACACCTCCTGAGTCCAGGCTGTGGGGCAGGTGACACGGTGCAGCCTGTAGCCTGCAGAGACACCTCCCGAGTCCAGGCTGGGGGTCTCCACGCTCTTGTGGTTGTGCTGACTGGAGGTGGGGCATGCGGTGTGACATAATCTGTGACAGGTCACTGCCTTCTAAAGCACGGACACATCCATCACCCGGAGGTGGTTGCAGCAACCCTGTGACATAGGAGGCTGTGGGTGCTGCCAGTGGGCTGGAGAGGTGTCTGAGGACCATCTCGGAGTCAGAACAGACGTCAAGTGTGTCAGCGACCAAAGCTGCTCCTGGTTCCCTATTTCAGTCAGGCTGGAGCGTACACCGGGCTAGAGCCCCGGGGGTCCCCAGGAGCTGGCCTGAGTTCCAGACACACTGGACGCTGAACAGCGCGGCCCGTGGCCTCTTTTTTCCAGGTTCTGTGTCCTCTGCTGGTTCTTCCCCTTACACAGACATGCTCGAGACCCCCTTCTCAAAGGGCAGCAGCAGGGGAGACCTCCCTGTGGTCGTCGAGCCCCTCTCATGCCTGCCTTTCCCACCCACTTCACTCGCCCAGCTGTCAGCACCACTGCCAGCTCCCAAGGTCAGCGAGGTCTCTGTTGTTCAGTAGAATGATCAGTTTTTCCTTTTGCTCCGTGTTTTATTCTAGACTTTTCCGTGGGAAATTATGTATACACACCCTGCATATTCATCAGCTAGATTCAACAATTGCAGTATGTTGCCAAGTTTTGTTTTTACCATTCACACTTATTGTGACTGTTTGGCTGGGAATATTTTAAAGTGATTCCTATATTAAAAGTGATTCCTAATTATTTAAAGTGATTTAAATAATTCAGCGTGCATCTCCAAGTTATTCAGAGATAGGTAGAGACATGTAGACACAAAACTAACAGGAATGTTGGGTTCTTGTCTGTCCACACCAAGAGATAGAGACAGACCTGGAAATAGCAGGAATGGTGTGTTCTTGTCTGTCTACTGCCTTGGTTCCTTTTGCTGACCCCTGGGGCTGACCACTAGGTCATTCTGCCTTGGACCACACACCCTCCAACATCCTCCCTCCAAATTGCTACCACAAGAATTTTCTGGAACATGTGTTAGATCATTCCGGTCCCTTGATCAAAGTTGTTCAGTAATTTTTTTAAAATTTATTTTATTATTATTATTATTATTTTTTGGCCGGGGCTGGGTTTGAACCCGCCACCTCCGGTATATGGGGCCGGCACCCTACTCCTTTGAGCAACAGGTGCTGCCCCTTTCAGTTATTTTTTATTACCCTTAGAAAATTCTTGAGTTCCTTCCTGTGTCATGCAAATCTTCCCATGGCTCAGGTACCCACAGATACTCCCAAAGGAGATACATTGTAAAAGGTACCTTTGCTGGGTGGCACCTGTGGCTCAAAGGAGTAGGTCGCCGGCCCCATATGCCGGAGGTGGGGGGTTCAAACCCAGCCCTGGCCAAAAACTTACAAAAAAAGGTGCCTTTGCCCACGGCCCCTGCCTACCTGGCTCCATAACTCCAGTCTCCAAGTCTCCCCTCTCTTCCTCCGTGTTCTCCCACATACTGGGCATCCCCAGTTTTATTGCAGTTATCACAACATTTGAAACTAAAAACCTGAGCGCTCTCTGCCTCCTCCCACTGCCAAGCTCTGAGCCTCAAGAGCAGACATGGTGCGTCTCTGTGGGCTGCCTGAGAGCCCGGGCAGGCCAAGACTCCAGAGTGCTTGTTAAATGAACACGAGGCGGCCAGCGCGTGCCTCAGTGTCCACAGCTGTGCGACGGGATTGACCACTGGGATCCCACTGTGACAAGCGATACCATAGGCTGCACTGTGTAACCGCTAATGTAAGCGCTACACAGAACCAGAGACCACCAGGGAAGGGGCCTTGGTGGGATTCTCCAGGGGCCGGGGCCAGGGGTGGCTTTCTGGGTGTCTGCTGGTTGTGCTGGAGGGCAGATCATAGGTTGGTCACTGCGTCCTGGCTGTGAGAGGGCAAGAGCATGTGGACAGTTACTGGAGGGTGGACAGTGGACTGTCTGGGGCTTGTCGTGGCCTGCTCTGCAGACCCCTCCCATGACACATGTGGTGCCTATAGATGTGTGCACAAAGGTGAGCGGAGGGTAGATGGCCTCAGTGACCCTACTTCCTGCCCAGCTCCTGGGGAATAGAGTTGTTCCCAGCCCACGGTCACCTTTGGGGCCTGAAGTCATGTGAACACCTAGGATTTATGAAAACACATGGGCTGGTGGATCTGCACCAACACATTCTCAGGGCCCAATGCATGAAGCTGTGCCCTGTCACTCTAAGGCCACCTATGGGGCCTGGGAAGGCTTCCACCCCTCTGTCTCGGGCCCACTCATGGTCCCCTCACACCTGCCCGCTGTCCAGAAACCCACATGGTGTTTCCACATGTGCTGAGACCAGAGCCTTTTGCTACCGGGCTGCCACTCTGCTGGGTTTGAGGCATGAGAACCTGTCAAAATTAACAAGTACTCAAGGAAATACCTAAAAGCTTGTTTATGACATATGTGTTATAAATGTACAGTTAGGTTGTTTTTTTTGAGACAGAGTCTCACTACGTCACCCTCGGTAGAGTGCCGTGGTCACAACTCACAGCAACCTCAAACTCTTGAGCTTAAGCGATTCTCTTGCTTCAGCCTCCCAAGTAGCTGGGACTGCAGGCACCTGCCACAAGGCCTGGCTATTTTTTTGTTGCAGTTGTCATTGTTGTTTAGCTGGCCTGGGCCGGTTTCGAACCGCCAGCCTGGGTGTATGTGGCCGGCACCATAACCACTGAGCTACGGGCGCCGAGCCACAGTTAGGTTTTGGATGGGGATTTGCCTTCAGTTAATTTTAAAATCAGACAGTTAAGAGATGGTGTGTTCAAAATTCTTTGTCATGCAAATGGATCCGAGGACGCGTCTCCTGTTTTATTGTGTTTCTGTGTTACTTTCACATGACCGATGCTGTATTTGTGCTTCAGATCTCGCACATTAAGCATCTCCTCATTTCTGTGGCCGATTCTCCCTTCCTGCAGTTTTGCAGCCTTTACTCTGTTTGGTTTACTTGAATTTTCCCCACATTACCCCACCACGACATTCTCCCTGAAAGCTTCTGTGTGTCTCATCCCCAACAAAGTTGGAAGCAAGTCCAAGGCCAAATCTCACCCTGGCAGTGTTCTGCCCATGGGGGGCACCGGCTGGAGCCTGCTGCTCTTGGGTGCGGTGGGGTTGCCTCTCCTTGGCTTCATATTTCACCCCTCCCGTCCCTGAATGGGGCCAGGTGGGCTTCAGGAGTCTCAGAACTTGTCAGTGAAGTGAGGACAGTGATTGAAAACCAGCGGTCCACAAGCCATCCCTAGGCCGGCTGTCCTGTATCCCCTTCCCTGCCATCCATCACTTCTTCCCAGAAAGCACATCCTGAAGTTGCCCTCTCCCGCCACTAGATGGTAGATGGAGGTCACACATGAACAGAAAGTAACCCCGGCTGCAAATTCAGCCCCTTCATCATTCTTCCTGCAAATACATTACACCTGGGTGGTGAGAGGCCTTGGTGGAGATGCTAGGACTGACCCTCAGGGCGTGTGGCACCTAGCAGGGTGTGTCGAAGGCTCTGGGGCCTCTGGTGACCAGGCACACACTGCTACACTTACCTGCCCTGATGTGCACCTGCCTCACCCCTCGCTGGGGTCTGGGTGCTGGAATGTGCATGGTAGTCAGGCAGGCAGATGAGGTCAGTGGGGTGAGCAGAGATGGGTCTCAGAGAAGAGGAGACCCCCGTGTCTGTGGGCGGCCTCCTCCCTCAGGCCGGCTGGATCTGTCTGCAGGACCCTGGGCAGGGGAGAGGAACAGATGGTTGGGGAGAGAGACCCCTTGGTGTGGCATTGTAGGAGACCCTGGGTGGGCTCAGCAGAGCCAGGAGGAGGGGAGGAGCACAGGGTGTGAGGGGCTTGCTCCGAGGGCAGGGGATAGCTGGGTGGGCCATACAGACTGACCACCATAAACTTGCTGTTTGCTGCTGGATCCTGCCTCCCAGGGGATATGTTTGGTCGTGAAAATGAATGGCCTTGGAAATGCACACCTCGGCCTGGAAGTGTCTGGCAAAAAAAGTTAGCCTCTAAAATTTGGGGTTCTGGGGGGCGGGCTGTGAGGGTCTACTCAGGTAGGCAGGTTGGGGAGGAGAACACATTTGATTTGGGGTAGTACCTGGGATTCTTGGGTGTCCCGGGAACAATCTCAGGCAGCTACACACAGTCTGTACTGGGTAGAGGCGACCAGGAGGGGGACATCTGAGATTGGGGTGCCTCTCCTGGCTTGAGGGTGGGACATCCAGGAGAGGGAGCAGGTGCTGGAACAGGCTGAAGGGGGCTGTGCAGTGACGGGGAGGGTGCTGTAAGGGGTCCTATGGTGCTGTGCTCAGAGCGCTGTAGGGATCCGGCAACGAGGGTGGCTGCGCTGGGTGGTGAGGCACGCCTGGGCTCAGGGGCCAGGAGTGTGGGGGTGAAGGCTGACAGGAGAGCTTGGGGCAGATGTGGGCAGGTGCCTGAGGACACAGCCTTGCCTTTGTGGGAGAATAAAATTTTCTTTCTCCATGGGCAGGTGAGTGTGGTAGCATGCTCCGGCCTCCTGAAGGTTGGGGGACAGGGGACCCCTCGGTGGTGTGTGGTGCTTCTCCTCCCCATGTCGCTGTGTCTGTGTCCTCCTGTCTTCTGGTCAGGACACCAGGCACCTGCTGTCAGCTTGCCACGCCCCTGGCCTCACTAAGCCTCACTTCCCTCCTGAAGACCCTCACTCTGAACAGAGTCACATTCGGGGCGTGGGCTTTGGCCTCTGCATTTGGAGGAGACACAGTTCATCCAGGACCACGAGGATCTGGGGAGGAGGCCAGGGGCACTGGAGAAGGGACCAGAGCCAGGTGCAGGGGACGGGATCAGTGAGTGAAGCTACCGGTGTGCTGGGCTGCCACCCAGTTGAGCACAGGGGTGCTGTGTCTGGGGACCAGAAGGAGCCTCGGACAGTGTTCCCCTGGAATGCATGAGGCTGTCGTGGGAGGGGAAGCGAGAGTGCCTGCGAGCTGAGTGGACCCCACCCTGCTGAGTAAGGGAGCTCACAGGACTCACAGGTGGTGGGGCTGTGAGCCAAGGCTCCTCAGGCCCACCTGTTGGGTGTGGTGCTTTATGTCAGAATTAAGATGCGGCCTGGGGCAGCCTGGGCAGAGGTGTGTAGAGCACTGTGGCCCCAGGATCCAGGTGGTCCATGGCCCCAGCCTGTCCCCAGGGCCCATGGCATCTGTCCCATGTTCCCAGGGTGCACGTCATCTGTCCCCATGGCCCATGGTGTCCGTGTCTGTCCCCACTCTCTGGATGGAATTCCCTTGCTCACCCATCTGCTTGCATGTGTCTGCACCAGCCTGGAATCCATGAGACCTCAGCCCAGGCTGGAAGCCCCCAGTCCAGCATGGCTACGTCCAGTTGTCACCTCCTTGGAGGAGAACGTGGGGGTCACTGCTCATCCTTTTTCTTGCCATGTCAGCTATGTGAGATGTGGTCAGTTTATGTCCCAGTCTGCTCTGGCCAATGACCAAAGACTGAGGACAGGGCAGACTCAGGTGGCAGGAAGGATGCCTGACATTCTAAGGTCACAGTTCCAGGACGTGTGGAGAAGAGCAGAGTGCTGCAGCCATGAATTTGCACCTGGGTCACCCAGGTGTCGATAGACTTGGGGCCATGAATGACTCCAGGACTGTAGATTTTCTTCACCTTTTAAAATAATAGAAACAACAGAAAGGTTCAGGAAGACATCTCTTGATGAGTCAAATGTAGGCGGATTAACCTATAAAGTATTCTGAGATTTTAATGTCTTTTTAGATGAAAGCTTGACAGCCTGCCTGACTAACTCAATGAAAGCTGGAAATCTTTCTAGTTTGGGGGAAGACTCACATCTCATATTTCTGGTCATCATTTGGAAATATTGTAGAAGATCAATAATAAATCTGTTTTTTCAATAACTTGGCCAACAAATACCCAATGTCATCTAGTTCTTGGGAAGCAGGCCTTGTGTCATCTTGACAAAGCATGGGTGTTGCCTGTGATGCTCCATCCCTAGACTCTTGCTAGGCTTGTTCCAGTACTTCACCCAGGGTTCAGCTCACATGCTCTTGGCAGGGGTAGCTCCTGATTGCCCCAGAGGGACAGCTCCTGCCCATCTCCTCACATTGGTCTGCTGTTTCCCACGTAGCCTCTCCACACTGTGCTGTTCACACCCAGTGTCTGTTGTATTGTGTGTCTTCAGTGTCCAAGTGGCCTGAGGGCAGAGACAGTTCTTGCTCATTGCTCTATCCTATTTTCTAGACAACAAATATCTACACAATCTTGGGGCACACGGCACTGGCTATGGACATTTGCTCCTAGGTCTACAGGCTTGCCGAATGGTTTTGTTGACCTGAGCTGGGCTGGGACCATCTGCAGTCAGCTCTGGATCAGTGAGGTGGCTTTGCTGCTCTTGGCTGAGTCTGTGGGCTCAGCTGGGATTCCTGCTGCAGGCCAGGCGGTGACGCTATGGTGAAAACCAAGAAGCCAGACAGAGAGTGGGGATGATCAAGGTGCAGATGAGCACATTCTGTTGACCAGAGCCATTCACAAGGCAGTCCAGACTCAAAGGGCAGGGAAGAGATTCCACATCTTAGCAGGAGGGCCTTCATTTCACATTGCAAATAGTGTGAGCACAGGAAAGGCTGAGGATTTGGGGCTAGTTTTGCAATCCATCTACCACAAATAACGAATCCAATACAACCATACAAGTATGCACAGAATTCTGGGAGGACAGAGGAGGCGTACTTAGCCAACCCAGGGTACAGAGAGGGCTTTTGGGGAGAGCTCATCTGTGTCTATCGATAGAAATTTATAACACAAAAGAACTCATAAAGCAATTAGCAAAATAAGAATAGCTAAATACCACTAAAATCTTTCCTGTCTGATGTATGTGAATCTTTCCTCTGCACTTTTATCTCTGTTTGGTTGGTATCACCATCATCACCATTACCATTGCCACCATCATCATCACCATTACCATTGCCATCATCATCACCATTACCATTGCTATCATCACCATCACCATCATCATCACCATTACCATTGCTATCATCATCATCATCATCATTACCATTGCTATCATCATCACCATCATCATCACCATTGCCACCATCATCATCATCACCATTACCATCGCTATCATCATCACCATCACCATTTTCATCACCATTATCATTGCCATCATCATCATCATGACTATTATCATTGCCATCATCACCATCACTATTACCATTGCCATGATCATCATCACCATTGCAATCAATGCCATCCAAATAGCACTGGTGATGCAGTGTTACCAGTGCCATCACTTTTATCACCATCATCACCATCACATTTATCATCATCATCATTGTCACCACCATCTTCACCATCATTATCGCCATCAACCTTAGCTGGCATTATTTTCATATATATATATCACTGTCCTAAAATTAACTAGAAACAGACCAGAAAGTTTATGGAGAAGGTGAGATAGAAAATAATGATTCATATGTGATTAGCCTCCTCGCCAAAGCCAGGAAAATGTGTGGCTCTCTGAGAAAAAAAGAAAGATAAGAAAGAAGTCAAGGTATCAACAGTTGTTGATGCTCCTGTAGGAATAAAGGAGGAATACATAGGCTGGTTATAGGTATAGCCCTGGAGCTGCCAGACAAATAAATGCTGACATGAGATCAAAGCAAACTTGTACCTAGAGGAGGCTACTGTGGATGGGCTTTCAAAGAGGCCCATCTTTGTTGATGGGGGAGGGCAGAGTTTCCCCAGAGTGGTGAACAGAATTCATATTGCAGGTGCGCCTATGGCAGTACCAGACCCCATAGAACGTTGCCACTCAGCTCTGTTGGGCACCTGCTGGGTTTGTAATTAACCAGAATGAGGAGCCCCTTTCTGAAATATCTGAAGAAGAACTGGAAATTAAAATTTGTACTATTAATAGAAAGAATTTAGCAGGCACTTTAGATCAGTTGTGTAATTTTTAAGTGGCTTTTTAGAAGAAAGGTGTCATTGGGGATTTACAGAGTATTTCTTTTATAATACTATTACTTTAGGGAGTGATGAAGAAGCTTCTGTTGTAAGATTTTAGAAGAGAAAAAATAAGGAACTCATTTCATAACTTGTGATGAACTTGGAATGTCACTGAAATATTGTCTTAGGAACAATTACAAGGTGAGTAAGTGATTATAATATGAGATACCTGGCATTTATAAGACTGCTTATAATTTTTAGAGGCATCTATGCCTAGGCCAATGTCCTGAAATATTTCCCTTGTGTTTGCTTACAGTAGTTTTATAGTTTGGGCCTTACATTTAATTTTTTAGCTCATTTTGAGTTGATTTTTGTATATACTGAGACATAGGGTCCAGTTTCTTTTTTCTGCATATAGGTATTCAGTATTTTAGGTACCATTTATTTAAGACACTGTTCCTTCCCCAGTGCAGGTAGGTACTTGGTATCCTCACTGAATATCAATTGGCTGTAAATATGTGGATTTATTTCTGAATTGTTTATTCTGTTCCATTGGTCTATGTGTATGTTTTGATACCAGTGCTATGCTGTTTGGGCTAATATAGCTTTGTGGTATATTTTGAAGTCTGGTAATGTGATGCTCCAGTTCTGGTTCATTTTGTTTAGGGTCACTTAGGCTATTTGGGCTCTTTTGTAGTTTCATATAAATTTTAGGGTTTTTTTTCTCTTTCTATGAATGATATCAGTAGTATTTTAATAGAACTGCATTGAATCTGTGAATTCCTTTTGATAATATGGTCATTTCCACAATATTAGTTATCCCAATCTTTGAACATAGATTTTTTTCATTTACTGGTGAGTCCTCAATATCTTTCGCCAGTGTTTCATAGATTTCCTTGTATAAATAATACCTCTTTAGGGTTAAATTTATTCCTAATCGTTTTAATATTTTGTAGTTTTTGTAAAATAGAATTGATTTCTTGATTGCTTTTTATACTAGTTTCTTGTGGAGGTACATATAGTGCTGCTGATTTTTGTATGTGGATTTTGTATCCTGCCACTTTACTGAATTTTTTTTATCAGCTCTAAAAGATTTTTTACTGGAGCTTTAGAGTTTTTCCACATATTAGATTATTTCATCAGCAAATAGGGCCAATTTAACTTCCTCTGTTCCAATTTTGATTTTCCTTATTTCTTTCACTTGCCTAATTGCTCTGGCTGGAACTTTCACTAATATGTTGAATGAAAGCAGTAAAAGTGGGCATCCTTGTCTTATTCCAGATCTTAGGGGAAAAGATTTCAAGTTTTCCTTGCTCAGTATGCTGTTGGCTGTGGATATGTCATCTATGGCCTTTATTATGTTGAAGCACAATCCTTCTGTAGCTAACTTGTGGAGACTTTATCTCCTGAAGGGATGTTGAGTTTTATCAAATGCATTTTCTGTGTCTTTTGAGATGATTGTGCACTTTTAACCTTCATTCTGTTGATAATGTAAGGCATTTATTGGTTTGTGTATGTTGAATTATCCTTGCCTCCCCGAGATAAATCCCACTTGATCATGATGAATAGTCTTTTTAATGTGCTGCTGGATTCAGTTTGCTAGTATTGAGGGACGGGATTTTTGCATCTATGTCCATCAGGAATATTGGCTTGCAGTTTTCTTTTTGTTTAGTTTTGGTATCAGGATAATGCTAGCTTCATAGAATGAATTTGGGAGAATTCTCTCCTCTTCAGTTTTCTGGAAGAATTTGAGAAGAATTGATATTTGTTCTGTGACTTTTTGATAGAATCCTGCAGTAATGGTGTCAGGTCCTGGGCTTTTCTTTGATAGGAGACTTTTAAGTACAAAATCAATCTTTTTACCCACCTGTAATTGGAGATCTTTAAGCTTCTTGGATCTGGATGTCCATTTCTCTCCCTAGAATTGGAATGTTTACAGCAATTATTTCATTAATTAGGTTTTCTATGCCTTTTCCATTCTCTTCTGCTTCTAGAAATCCCTTAATATATATATTTGTTCACTTAAAGTTGTCCCATAACTCTTAGAGGATTTATTCAGTCTTTCTTGTTCTTATTTCTTTTTTCTTTCTCTGACTGGATAATTTCAAATGACCTCTCTTCAAGTTCAGAGATTCTTTCTTCTGCTTGATCAAATCTTCTGCTGAAACTTTTTATTGCATTTTAGACATTAAATTCTCCACCTAGAGGATTTCTATTTAATTCTTTATTATGATTTATGTCTCTTTGTTAAATTCCTCATTTAATAAAGAGACATAAATTATTTTATTGAATTATCTATTTTTACCTATATCTCATTGAGTATCCTTAAGATCATTGTTTTGAATTCCTTTTCTGGCATTTCATTGATTTCCTTTTCATTGGGGCCTGTTTCTAGAAAGTTATTCTGTTCCTTTGGTGATGGCATATTCTCCCTTTTTCATGTTTCTTGTGTTCCTGCATTGATATTTGTGCATCTGAGGGAAGAATTACCTCTTTCAAATTTTCTGAGAGTGGCTTTCCCCTGAACTTGGGTTTTAGTGTCCCATTTGGGAAGGGTGTAGTGACTGTGCTTTCAGATAGGTGAGGTGGTAGAGTCTCCACACAGCTTCTTCAGCGGTGTTTGACATCAGCAACAACTGTGGGCACCTCTTTGGTCTAGGCTGTGGAAGTTTGTGGCAGCACCATGGGTTCTTAAGGTCCTTGGTATCAAGGGCTTTGGATCTCCTATGATTCTTGCTTTCCCACAGTGGAGAGATTTGGCTGAGGGACTCTCTGCTATAGTCAGCTCTGGCATTGCCTGTGAACAGCCTGAAGCTGAGCAGGTCCATGTGCAGGTGCTCAGAATGACTGTGGGCTTCAGGTCTTGTGAGCTTATTGTGGCATTTGGGTCTTGGGATACAAGTTAGCTTTCTCTGGCAGGGTTAGATGTAGGCTGCCTACAGAGCCATGATCTGTGACTCTGAGGCACTCCCTAGCAGGTTAGGCCCAGGGGACTGGGTTATAGCTGTGATTCTATGCCTTGGAGCCAGGGACCAGCACTGGTCCAACCTTGGGAATGAAGGGATGCTCTGGAGGTTTGGACTTGGGGAGCAAAATACAGCTGCAATTCAGGAGCCTGAACCCACAGGGCTTAGTGGCTTCTTGGGTCCCAGGGAATGAGGCATGGTGTAGCAGTGACTCCAGACCCTGGGGCAGGGGCACTTTGTAGTATTCCAGACTCCATGAGGCCAGGTGCAGGGTCAGCAAATACCCCAAAGTGGCAGGGCACAGGGCTAGGTGCAGTGGCTTACGCCTGTAATCCCAGCATTCTGGAATGCTGAGGCTGGTGGATTGAGTGAGATTACAGGTTTGAGATCAGCCTGCCTGAGCCAGAGCAAGACCTTGTCTCTAAAAATAGATGGGCATGATGGTGGTGCCTATAGTCTCAGCTACTTGGGAGGCTGAGGCAAGAGAATTGCTTGAGCCCAAGAGTTTGAAGTTGCTGTGAGCTATGACGGCAAGGCACTCTACTATGGGTGAAAAAGTAATACTCTGTCTCCAAAGCAAAAAAAAAAAAAAAAAGGCAGAACATAGCTGTTCTTTGGGCTCTGAGGGGGCAGGGAATAGCTAGGGGGCTAGTCCAGCTCCAGGGCAGCAGGGCACTGAGGTTGTGTGTCTCATCTCATCCTCTGCTCTGTTTCCCTTGCAATGCACAGTTGCTTAGCTCTTCCAGGTTGCAAATTCCCTAGGGGTTTTGTGCCACTTCTGCTCAGGCTTTGGGGGTGTGAATGCTCTGAGTGGCCAGGGCACCTTTTCCTGGGATGCGGGTGTGACAGCTGTGAGTAGCCAAAGTGCTGTTCTCCCAAGAGGCAGAGTAGGTTTCTGCTTCAGCCTGATGGGTAGGTGGAGCAGCTCTGCCTCTGACTGGAGGGTGGATCAGTTACTAAAGCTCAGCATGGGGATGTTGGGCCACCTGGCAAGGGTAATTTGGTGGTAGCTCAGCCTCAGAGATGCAGGGGAGCCGTGGCTGCTTTTGCGCACTGAGACACACTCCAGCCATGGTTCTAATTCCAAGATGGCTTGGTACAGTGGCCATGGGGACTATGGGGATGGGTAACAGCATCACCCCCCCTTAGAGGAGGCACAGCTAGCAGTGAGGACCCCAGGGGTGAGGTCTGCAGGTGTCCAAGGTCGTGGTGGGGTTGCTGAGATCTTCTTGCTCACCTTCTTGCCCAGGGAAAGAAGTGTCCCCTCAGTTCCCAGCTGATCCCAGCTGAGGGATGGGGTGGTGGATGCCTTATATTTTGTCTGTTCCCTATGAGGTCATCCTAAGTTTCTCATCATAGTTTCTCTTACTCTTACTGATGCACTCTGGTGTTTTCCCTCTGTTATTTTCATTCAAATGTAGTTGTTTATTCATTACTCTGGTGTCTTTGTGAAGGGACTAAGTATTAAGGATTTCTAGTTGGCCACCTCACTGAAGTTCAATCAGCCATTCATTTTCTCTTAAAGCAGGTTCCTTTATGGTTTCTGTTGACCACATCAGTTATCGCCCATTCATCTTTCTCACTTGGGGCCAATCATCTCATCCCTGGTTAAAGACAAGAAAGCACCAATTTCTGCATTTCAGTGACCATGGATGAATCCACTGTGAAACCCTGAGAACTGTATCCCTGTGCCCTCTCTTAGCCACACCATAGCCTTGCTATCTCTGTGTATTCCATGTGCAGTCATTTGCAACCTGAGTGGTAAACGGTATTTCCCACTGTGGTGCACTACCCCAGGATGTCTGTGTTAGACAGGAGCACATTGTCCTGGCCATGCTCTGCTATCTTCCCATCTGGAATAGAGCCTTTCATTTGTGTTCAGTTCATTTTTCAATCAATTCCTGGAAGTTTCCACTGTTTTTCTTCAGGTATTGAACGCTGATAGTGTAGCAGGCATTTGCCTCTACCCCATAATTTATTTAGCTCTTTGTGCAATAGGTTTCATTAAATTTTTTTTAAAAGGTTTATTTGTTTTGACAAGTCCATGTGCTACCATCGTGTTGTGCCATGAATATGTCATAATATAAAATAGTCCCTGCAATTAGCTCGGTGGTACTATGACTTAGAAAATGGCTGCTTTATGATTTTTGACAATTTGAAACCCAACCAAGGGCTCTCTATAAACACCCTCATTTATGAGATGGATGTTTCCTTAGTTTCATAGAGGTAGGAGCCAAGCTAAACCCACTGTCTCTCTGTATTACAAGCAGGAATGTGCAGAGTTAGATGCAGAGTCCGCAGACAGACCAAACCCTCTGCTGGTGCGTCCTGCCTGCCATCACCGACTGTCTCCAGTGAGAGACAGAATCCTACCGCCAGCAGCACATCTGTGGGTCGTGCCTTTGAAGTTCTACCTCTTTTACATCTTGGCCCAGACTTGGGTTTTGATCTAAAAGTACACACATTCTAGTGTTTCTAGCCTTCCAGAGTAGTAAATATTTTTTGTATTTCTTGACATTTTTTGTACCATTCTAATTTTGATAAGAATCTGCTTTTTTTAAAGTTTTGTAGGGTATTGCTATTGCCAGTGACATGTCCCCTTATGTTTTTTTCTAACTTTTTCTCTGGGTTTTGGAGTGTTTACATAATCACTTACTTTGCCAACATAAATAACATGAATCGGCACCAACAACCACGTGAATTCTGCATTTGCTTTCCAACTTCGTGAAGATTCCCAAAAGATTCAGACTTTTGGGAATCTTATTTTATGTCTTTGTGATTAAGTGAAAATAGAGACCATGTTATTGTCTGTGTTTGGTAAAATGTCTTACTCATTTAACATGCTTTATAAATAACACTGATAACAGTGCAGCTGAATTGCTATGCTTCTTCTCTCACCAAGTTCAGCACTGGCTTTTCATTCTCTGCTCTTCCCACTCACCCTTGCTTCTCAGGGCATTTTAATGAGTCATTTTAGTTTAAAAAGTGTTGTGTTCTTCGTCTACAAATTCGCATCTGCTAACAATCTTCTAAGGGTGATTTTATTATCTGCTCTTTGGGGATTCTGTGATATTGCTATAGCCATTGTGAGCCAAAGAGGTTAATTAACTCATCAGACATCACCTAAGTAAGAAGCGGCACAGACAGGATTTGAACTTGGGTCTGTCTGGCTCCAGGGCCTGATTTTTTCACAGCAGCACTTAGTTGCCCAAGTACTCTCAGTATGTCAGATTTGGTAGCTTGGACAGCCTGAGCCTTTCCCAGTGTCTTAGAGATTCTGGGCGAGTACATATAATAATCTCAAATATGAATATTGCTCTTTGGCAATAAAATTTATTGTTCATAAATTCAAAGGCCATAAGCCTTCCTCACCTTCTGGTTTACTTTGCTGACATGTTCCATGAGTGCCTACCACAGGCCCAGTGTTATGCTGGGGTCAGGGATCGGGGAGTGTGGGTGATGGACAGGTTGGGGTCAAGGGTCAGGGAGTGTGGGTGATGGACAGGTTGGGGTCAGGGGTCGGGGAGTGTGGGTGATGAACAGGTTGGGGTCAGGGGTCAGGGAGTTTGGGTGATGGACAGGTTGGGGGTCAGGGAGTGTGGATGATGGACAGGTGTCCACATCCATTCACTGGGAGACAGAATGCACAACAGCAAGACACATGTGCTTTCTGCCCTCGTGGTGCCCAGGGTCCAAATGGAAAAGTCAGCCTTTAATTAGTGCCCGTCATGGTAAACATACCAAAGTGGGAGGCAGGGGTGTTCCTGGGCCACTTAACCTCACTGGGGAACCAGGGAAGATGGTGGAGAAGGGCTGCCTGGTAACTTTGTGGAAGCTTAAGGGACAAGCAGTAGTCAGCTGAGGCAGAATGGAAGAAGCATTGTACTTGGTGATCCAACTCTTCGCAACTAGTTGTATGGTCTTAAGAAATCCACAGGGCCTGTTTGGCAAAACCCACCACCGAACCTACATGAGGCATTTTCTAGAACTCTTTAGCCAGCAACCCAATGTAAAGTTATTACTCTTTTTTTTTTTGCAGTTTTTAGCCAGGGCTGGGTTTGAACCTGCCACCTCCAACATATGAGGCCAGCACCCTACTCCTTTGAGCCAAGGTGCTGCTCTAAAGTTATTACTCTTATTATTATTAAATTTAGCCATTTGATAGCCTAAAATAGTTAAATTTTGAGTAGACTGAGAAGGCAGCCTAGCAGTCTGTGTCTTTAGAAAACATCAATGAAGATTTTGAAACAAGGTTCTGACTTCTAAAAGCTTTAACAAATTTGTTTGATCAGTAGACTGATTACTGTAAATAAACTCTTCTTCAAGTCCTGGTGCAGGCAGTCCCCAAGCTATAGACACCTGACTGACGTTTGATGCACACTTACAAATGGAAGCCAATACAGGTAATAGGTGAATACCTGTTCCAGTTTAAATACAAATTCGAGTTAATGACAAACCTGTAGAATCTGTCTAGTTCATAACTCAAGGAATTCCTATATATCCTAGAGGGTTTGGTCAAAATTGTCAGGTTAATATAAGGGTCGTTGGGCTGGACCCATGTCGAGAGTCTTTTTTCCATGTAAGTGAGATAGATAAGTTCTATACCAACAGTGTGTTGGAATATGAACTTACACAGACTTGTAAATAACTCAAATTCCAAGTTTGCCAGCTTGCATCGCATTATTACAACTTGGCCTCACTCTACCGTATCAAAGAATGCCTGCCCCTAGACCCACAGCTCTCAGCCTGAGGAGAAAAGCGTCTGTCTCAAAGGGATTGGTGAGCAGCCCCTATTGGTGGTGAGCCTCCTGAAAGCAGTTCAGGTGCACTGGACACAGAAAAGTGGAAGTGTTTCTGCCCTCCTGGTTCCAATGCCATGAGGCCCAGGGCTGGGGCCCTGCAAGGCTGCCTTGATTTCTTTTCAACTGTCATCGTGTGAGTGAAAATTTATTTCTATATATCATCTGTTACTGTGATTGCCATTTTGCTCTACAAGACCCTTTGAATCAGGGAACTTGCAATAATAAATTACGCTCAAATCCCATCATTTGAAACTGAAATGAGCGTCAGTATCTGCATATGCTGATTCAGATTTTTCCTCAGACTTGACTTAAGCTGCATTTCTTTTTTTGTGTGTGAGTCAAAACAAAATCAAATGCGTTGTCATCTCAGGACCTACTTTTACTGCAGGGGCTGTGTATGGCCAATCAGGGTGGAATCTTACTGGGCCCCTTGCACCTTGCAGATGGTCTGGAAGCTTCTGGGTGTTCTTGTTCTTATTGGCTAATATATTTCTACTGGATATATTTTGAAACTGAGCTTGCTGCCATGACCACAGATATTTAAATTGTAAAGTGTAATAGAAATATAACCAAATATATCTACATTTAATTTAAATCTAAATCTGTATCTGTGCTCTTACCTATACCTACCTATATCTATGTTCATTTAATATTTGCAACCACATCAATACCCATATAGATATAGAGTATGTATGACTGAGAATAAAAAATTTCAGGGGGGAGAAAAATCATGAAGATGTTTAAGACAAAATTGCGTTCTTAAGTATTTGAAACTGAAGCTAAATTTTTGCCTTTTGCTTTTACTGGGTTCAGAAAATGAAGAATGTGGATTTGAGGTTGATCAAAGGCCCTTGTTTATCCAAACCATGGGCTTTGGGGATCACTAACAGGCAAACTTGTGTGGGAGACCCAGGCTCTGTGTCCCTCTCTGCCCTTGCCTTGGTATAGGTGATGAGGGTGGCCCCTCAGGGCAGGGTCCACGCAGACTGAAGGCCCCTGCACTGCTGGGGGACAGTTTGGTCTATTTCTCTGAGCCATTCCTTTCAAACCTTCCAGTTTGTGCCCAGTGAAATTTGGGGCAGGAAGATGTTGGTTTGTCTTCTGTTTTCATTCTTGGCATCCTCAGCTTTTAAATTTTCTCTTCCTCCCGGTAAGTTGCTTGTTACTCAGAAGAGTTAGAACAAAGGGGGGAAAAGACACATGTAAGTGCATCTTGCCTCGTCCAGGCTGGTCCAGCAGATGAAGCTGCTCGCTTCATCTGGAGATGGAGGTGTCCCTGTCCTGGGGGCAGCAGTGAGTCAGAGTGTGCAGAGCGGAGGAAGGTGGGCAGAGAGCTGCAGGTTTCCCAGGGAGGGGACCCTCCGGGCAACCACTGGGGACAGAGTGAGGGCGAGGGGAGATACCCTCGAAATGCTCTGGCCAGCGTGCAGCAGAGAGGAGCTACAAAGGGATGGCGTGGTTATTAATGACGTTCTGAGAAGCGCTGCTGTCCGGGCTCCCGGCCTGCTGTCAGCCCCTCACGTGTGCACCACGTTTGGTATGAAGGGCTGGAACCTCCCCAGGTCTCGGGCACACTCACTCCTGGCTCCCTGGCACTGATAGGTGTTATATGGTAACTCACTTTTGGAACCTGAATGCCAAACCTGACTGCTCACATTTTCTTATTTCCGTCATCCGAGGGCATCACCTGCCTGCCTGTGAGCCTGTGAGATCCCTACTCTGCTGTCAAAGTTCTACTGAAGTTCCAGCTGCCCTTTGCTGATTTCAGAGGTTTATTCCGCATTGTTTGAACAGACTCTTCTCGAAGCCAGCGAGAAGCCACTCTGTGGCCTGCCCCTGTCAGCACCTGCCTAGCTGACCACAGAGCAACGGCCCTTCAGGACTGTGGTTCCACCTGTCCCAGAAATGCTTTCCAAGAGCGAATGTGATTTTGAGGGAAGCCTGCCTGAGAAGAAAAATAAGATAGAGTCATGAGCACGAGCAACACATGATTTAAATTATTTACGAAAATAAAATGTCATGCTTGGCTTTTATCTGGTGCCATAGAAAAGACATGGTTGGATGCTGAGATGGACCCCGGACAATGCTGAGCACAAGGCGGGATGCAAGCTGGATCAACTCAGCTGACGGCACGATTTTCTCTTAGTTTATTGTTTGTTTTTGTATTTAATATACAAGAATTTGACAAAGTACTGTACTATAATCATCTAATAATATCCATTTTACCCCGTAAAATTATTATATCCAGTCTTAAAATGTTAAATATGTCACTATTAGAAGACAGTAACATAAAACTCAGTTTATAATATTAAAACTCGTAACATGACACAATGTTATCAATCACGGTCCCTGGTAATATTAAACTTCCCTCATTTTTCTTTAATTTTACATTTTTAGTGTAACAAATTGAGATTAAAGCAGCAGGCTTTTGTTCACAATCTCCTGGCAGTGAGTGGCAGGAAAGTTAGGAGTAGAGAAATGACAAAACAAATCACAGGAGTCCCTAATATTTAATATTTGAAATAGATTTCTGAGATTTAAGATCCTGAGCGGTAATCAGCGCCAGATCAGTTTAGAGGTTTCAGTAATTACAGAGCGTTTGTGTAAGGCCATTTTTGAATAAGTGTAGACAATTAGAAGAAAAAGCTTAAATTAAATTGCATAGCTTGGAAAAAATTAAAATATACCTCTTCGAAGGTTTCAGTTTTCTCTGTGTGTGTGTTTAACGAACTCCGAATATCTTACTTTAAAGGCAGAACAACCTGTCAAAATTGGAGTTATTTCTTAAATAAACATGTTAATATAGCTTAACACAAATGACTGCCTCTCTGAAGCATCCCCTGGAAAATTTAAATGGCCAAAAAATTTTCCTGTGAGTGTTTAAAACCATCTCCGTGTGCTTACTCATTATGTTTCTAAGAGGGGAGAGCTGTAAAAGTTGTGTTTTTTATTTTACTAATAAGCAGGGAGACATCTTTTAAAATTCTTGGCGATTTAAAAGTCTTTGTGATGGATCGAGTACTATTACATAGTAAAGCTTAAAAATACATGTACTTTGAGTTAGCCAGGCTTTGTCTCTGCAAATAATAGACGTATCAATTACCTCGCAAGGCCTCCCATGCCACCGTCTGGTTCACCATGTCAGACTGTCCAACTCGGCTTATAGATTCAGCTGTATCAGCTGCTGGGTCATTTGCACACAGGTAACATTTAGCTTGGGCCAGACTTATGGTAAGTGGTGTGCTATCTGGCCCTATTTGCTTAGGTAGAGAAGTGAACGTGAGCTGTGTGTGCACAAAAAGCTGTTCCCTGTGGCTCGAGACCCTCTGGAGCTTCCTCCTTGAACATCTCTCTGTAACTTGAAGGGCGTGTTCTGAAGTCTGTTTTGGAAGTTACCAGAAATTTGCAGTCCTCAGAGAGATTTTAGGGCAAGAAATCAAGACGTAGACTACCAGGGCAGAAGAGGGCCTAGCGGTTTCTACTCCACTATTAACAGGGGGCAGAAAGAGGCCCCAGTTGACGGTGGTTCAGAGTGGTTTGCACCCAGATTCACAGTGATCACTACCAAGCACATTGTTGCAGTGGCTGATTTGAATAACTCATGGCCAAGACAAAATCTGTCCTTCCAGAGAAAATGACACTTCTATTACCAGCCGTAAGCCCCAAAGAACTCAACTAGGTTTCACATGAGTTCATGCTGTTGGCAGTGGGGAGGTAGGGATGAAGAGGAAATGACCTGCGTTTGCCTCATGGGGTGGCCTCCCCTCCGAGCCTCCGAGCCTCCCAGGGAGAGGCTGGAGAAGGGGTTAATTTTTCTTCACAGATGGGAAAAACAAGGAGGACTTCAAGGAGAGGGGATGGCGGGCATCTGCAGAGCTGTGAGGACTGGTGAGGGGTGACCTGGCAGGTGCCACGTTTTCATGTGTTGTGGGGTGCATGTGATGGAACAAGACACATCGCTGTGGTTTTGGAGCATTGGTAGCATTTTATTAGAAGAATTTCGTGGGCATAATTTCATTAAACCCTCATGACAGTTTCCTATTTTTCCCCAAATCAAAAGAGGATGTTGGGTTTAGATCCGCTCACAAGTTTCCGGTAACTCTGATTTTCTCAGTCTGTACCGTATTTCCATTCGTGATCTAATTACCAACCACCCATAACTTCAGGGAAGAGTTTGGATAATAAACCTGGCTTAGACTGTAGGGTTAAAAACCACTTTCTGGTTCTGTGTTTTGGTGGGAACTTGTGGATCTGTGCATTTCACTATTTTCAAAGCTCTGCAGCTGAGATGTTCATGCAGCTCTCCTTTACGTCTGCACGGCAGACGCTAAAGCCGGCCAGAGTTCTGTGGGATCAGCTTTGGGAGCTGAGACGGGCACTTCCTCCCCGTGTTCTCACCCAAATGCTTGTGGCTGATAACAAACTAGCTCCACACCAGGCTGCCGTCCACAGAAGGAAGCAAAGCTGATCAGCCAGCTGTTCAGAGTGCAGTCAGCAACCTACCTCCCTGCAGCCGGTCAAATAGTTGACGTGTAACTGCTAGGAATTCAGCTTGGATATAAAAATTATATTTATGATTCCCATTGTGCATTTCATGGGCAATTTGAGCATAATGTAGAGTTATTTCTTAGAATTCTCAAAGGTTTATTTTATATCTTCTATGCTCAAAAAGCCAGTGAAAGAAGGGACAAAGTCATTGGAAGTCTCTACTCACCTGATGTTCTAACTTCCACCACGGGTATTTACTTCCTGGGTATGAGCATATTTAGAGAAGGGGAAAGCAGGTCAATGTTGAGGGAAGGGCACATTTGCACACAATAATGCAATTGTTTGTATTACTGTGGTTATGTTTGCTTAGTGAGTATCTGCACACACAGGAAGTGAGCTGGAGCCTTCCTCCTGATGGGCGTTTAACTCACTGCCTCCACATCTGTAGAATCATATTTATTTTGTTATGCCCAGATCACGTAATTCCCAAAGACCACCAGGGAGACAAACTCAATGCAAAAGCAAAAGAGCCTTTATTCAACCTCGAGCCTGGGCCCTCAGTTTACCCCGTTGCAGCGTGAGTGTGGTGAGGACCCCAACCCCTGGGTTGCTGGGGATTTTATTCTGTCACTAGTGGGGTAGGGGATTTCCAGGCCGTGGCCAGTATGATTGGCTACTTTAGATAATTTTTATGCCTATTAGCTGGGCTTGTATCAGACAATTGTTTTTCGGCTCAGGCTGCTATCTTGCAGACTGGGTGAGCACCTTGCTTGGCCGTGATAGACGGAAAGTGGGCGGTTCGTTTCAAAATGTAGTTACTGTCAAGGATAATAATGTATATGTGTGTGCTGTATGAACATATAAAGGGAATTCATTATGTTATTTTTGCAAATTTATCTAAGCTCAAAATTTTTTCTAAAGAAAATTTTTAAAAATGAAAAAAAAAATGTAGTTACTCTTGCTCTTTCAATTTTTACTTAATTTTTAAAATCAGTTTGGCAAATGTCTCCATGACAGTGTCATTCTGATGTAGGTATTTATTTTTCATGGGAGCTGGGGCATGGTTTTTGATCAGGAATATTTTGAACAGGAGAGAGTATATGTACGAAATGTTCGTCTGTAGACGTAGGACTTCCTTCTACGCGCTCAGCCAAAAGCCATACCCGGCCACTGCCACATCGTCCGAGAGAGTTAAACATTATGTGTGGCTTTGTTTTCTGAAGCAAATACATTTGTATCTGTTTTTGAAACTGTCAGGAATCAGTCAAGCAAACACTCTTGTGTAAAAGAAAAATGCACGTTTATAAAACTCAACTGGACTTATTTTGGTCTGTGGCGAGAAGGGATTGTGCAAGACACAGTTACATTATGGAACTGAATTTGTTCTGAGTTGTTCCTACTCAGAGCTCAGACTGATGTGTGAAGTCAGTAACTGCTCCCTCTCCTCATAGAGCACGCAGCCACCTCAAGGGGACCCATGCGCTGCACAGAACGAGCCACCTTTTACTTGAAAGTGTGACTACCAAGAATCAAAGGTGCCAACGGAGGAAGCTCTTGGAATGGGTTACAGGTTTTCTTCTTTTTTACTGTTAAAGGGAAAAAGGAAATGGCTCATACCAAGTGGGAAGGGCTGTCGAGGTGCCTGAGCAGAGGCTGGCGACGAGGATGACCGGGTCTCCACCTCAGCGCCGGCGTCTGCTGCAGTCAGGGACCGTAGTGGCAGCCATCATCTGTGAGCCCCTTCCGGGGCCTTGGGAACGGGCGCTGCGTCCCTCTGCCCCACACCTTCCCCACTCATGGAGACTTTCACCTCCACAGAGGCACGACTATCCAGAGAAACGATAGCAAAGCTGCTCATTTCCTTTGAACAGTGCTAGAATCTCACTGTTAGGAAGGAGAAGGGAAATAGCAGAACTGTCTGTGTGTGCTCAAGGGCAGGAGGTTGTGGGTTGCCATTCAGGTGAAACTGTCAAGGTCACGTTAGAACCTTCACAGAACGGGTGGCTCACACTCAAGTTCATTTCTGACCTGTTTTGGAAGGATCAAGCTATTACTTGAGGGTTTCTGGGGTCCCCCTTCCTCTCACAGCCAGCCCTGGGACACCTTGTGGTTGCTTTGGAGGTTTGAGTTGCGCTTCTGTGAGTTATAAAATGCTCAGCTGCCCTAGTGTGTGTGGTGACAGCTACAGGTGGCCTGTGAGGACAGTGTCCTGTTTGCTTGATCTTGGTTGGACCGATTGGTCCGATAGTTATTCTTTTTCTTTGCGTCAATATCTTTTACTTTGGCAGCCGTGACTTCCCACTGGGGTGAAGAATCCCAAACAGTGGAGAATCTTCAACCCATTTGCACGTGTTTGGGGAATGTACATTTACATCTGCATTTTTAGTGGGTTTCAGAAGACTACAGAGCAAATATCAAAGGTGGATATGGTCCGTCTGTCTTTCCAATGAGAGGGAAAGAGTCCTTACGTCTGTTTACCCACACACGGTGTATTGTCGTCGTCGGGCCAGAGGCAGCTTCAGGCTCTTTCGGCCAGGTGATCTCACAATAGGCATTTCCAGCATTTCTGGACATTGGGCCCTCACTGTGTGTTGTCCGTGTCAGTGAGAGCCGGTGGGAGGCGCTGACACGACGGGAGGAAACACTCAGGTCTGTAATCCTAGCACTCTGGGAGGCCGAGGAAGGTGGATTGCCCTGCACTCACCCTGAGCAAGAGTGAGACCCTGTCTCTAAAAATAGCCTGGCCTTGTGGCAGGCACCTATACTCTCAGCCACTTGGGAGGCAAGAGAATCACTTGAGCACAGGAGTCTGAGGTTGCTGTGAGCTATGATGCCACAGCACTCTACCAAGGGCAACAATGTGAGACTCTGTCTCAAAAACAAACAAACAAAGCCTAACCAACCAACCAAACAAACAAACAAACAAACAAAAAGCCCCAAACAAAAAACAATGTTGTGGTCCAGGGCAGTGACGTGGAGTCAAACCCAAGTTCAGATCCCCTTTTTGTCACCACTAACCTAGCCATATTTTAGACAAGTTCATTTGCCTCTCAGAATCTAGGAGTCCCCAGCTGAGAACACCATTCCCAGCTGCAGGGTGTCAGCAGTGAGTACTAAGTAATGTACCGGGTACAACTTATGTAGCTTCAGCGTGACATGTAGTGATGGTTAAATAAATGGTAGTTGCTAATTTTACTTTGCAGTTGCCTGACTACAACAAATATGTAGAAGTTAAAAAAAGTCTGAATGCTTCTTAAGCAAAAGCAAAGGTTCCCTTTCAAGATAATCTATATGATTTCAACCATGCTTGTTTCTCTAACAGATCTAAAAAAAATAGCATATCTTTCTTGATGCTGGGAAGAAAGGACTGTTTATTTTTATATTCTTTTAACTAATAAAGTACAGAGATGATATTCCTTCTGTTTTTATAGCTTGAATTATAACATGATATTGTTATTCTGTTACAGGTGTTTTGAAAATACAGCTAGATTAGATATGTATCATTTGTTTACAAAGTTCTGGGGGGATGATTGGTCAGAAGGGTGGACAAGATTTTTGAGAAAAGAGAAGAACAGGGTTGGGGAATGAGGAATAAGAAGAAATGTCAGAGGCAAAAGAAGCAGGTTGTGAGTAATGATCTGAAGAAGAAAGAAAGAGGGGTAATGTCAAATTCACCAATTTTCACATCTTTTGAAGGAGGCATGGGTGGGATCGTGTGTTGTACATATTTACAGGTCACACCCAGTCTTGCTCTCCTGACCCGATCCTGCTTCTTATCACGTGGTTCTCAGGACTGTCCTGCTCAGGTGTGGCAGGCAGGGTCCAGCATCACGATTCAGGGCAGAAGAGACTGCTCAGAATCATAAAACTTAAAAATACAACTCTTTCCTCATTACACAACTCTCTCAACCAAACGTACTTTAAAATATGTTCAAGTCTTTCAGAAATAGGTTATCTGCGAGGAAATTCTTTCTGAAATCTGATGTGATGTCAGGCATCCACACGTCCAATTTCTTTTCCTTCCTTTGAGAGAAAGCCTCACTTTGCCTCCCAGGCTAGTACCATGGCATCAACCTAGCTCACAGCAACCTCATACTCCTGGATTCTGGCCATCTTCCTGCCTCAGCCTTCCTAGTAGCTGGGACTACAGGCACCTGCCACAGTGTCCAGTTAATTTTTTCTATTTTCAGTAGAGACAGGGTCTCACTTTTGTTCAGGCTGGTCTTGAACACCTGAGCTCAAGGGATCCTCCTGCCACAGCTTCCCAGAGTGCTGGAATTATAGGCCTCTGCACCCAGCCCAATATCCAGTTTCACAGGAGGAAGCCGACAGATGTTTTGGAAGAAGATAACAATAACATATGTGTCTTTTCAAAACTATAGGGGAGCTTGAGTATCAGATCAAGGGAGATTTGGAAATATTTTATTCGTTGGTATGAATGGCACAGGAATTTTAGTAAGAATACAGTTTCCTGGCAGAACTCTTCCATAACGCATGAACGTCTTCCTTTCCTGGTTAAATTTTATTTTAAAAAAAGAAGAAAAACCCTTAGTAAAGTAAGGCTGAGTTGAGAGGTAGTTGGGCCACAGTTAGCATCAAAATATGGTGGTTGTCAATAGTCTACACACTGGCTAAGTTGCTGAGTCAGGAGCAGCGAGTAAGGAGTCTCAGCTGGCAGAACAATGAAGTTTGGCAGATGAAGAAAGGGAGGCATATACCGACCATGTAATGTGAACAAAGATGCTCCTTTGTTACTGGATTGGTGATCTTTTCCTCTTAGGAGATGATGCAGTAATTTAACAATGTTCTTAAAACTTCCAGTAAATTTTCCCCATTTTGAATCCTACTGAGGCCATTAAATCAAGGCCGATTTAGACATGAATGTGTCTCTTCTACAGAAACATATAAATGGGATCAGATGGTCACGGCAGTTGAAGTAAGTGGCGACTATTAATTTTATTGAAAAGACCTCTCTCCATTGATGCTCCTGGTTTGAAAGGCTGGTTCATCTCTAAAGGGTTAACTGCAGTCCCACTAATGGAAACACCATCACCAAAGTAATATAGTTTAATGCACCCTGCTTTGAATTCGGAGTTCATGTATTGTCTAGACTAAAGGCCAAACAAATTTACAGCTTCATGCATTTCCAGGGAGGAACATTTTTACTGAAGGATATGTAAATATCGCACTAATCAGAGGTTCTGGAATTCCAAATGCCATAAAAAGTCAAGACCTGAAGCCCTGTTAGTATACGAGGGAGGGCGTAGACTAAACTCTCTTGAATGACAGCTAACATGGTGTGTTTTGCATGAAAAATAACCTCTAATAAATGACCCCTGCTTTTTTCTTTTCAAATCCATGACAGTAATGAACAGGAAAGGGGGAGCTGCCCACACACCCTGCGTATTTACACCTAAACAGGCGAGGGTCCTGCCCGAGTATCGGCTCCCACTCTGGAGCATGGAAGAGTGGAGGATTTGCCTAGGAAAACAGTGTTGTTGGTTTTTGGGATTCCCACTGACACCCTAGTAAAAGTGCAAGAACGACACAGGCCTGCACAATGAGTTCTCAGAGCCCGTTCTGGGAGAGGGCACACTCATCCTTGGGAACACGGAGCAACCCTTGCCTGCTCCTGTCCGAGTTGTGTTTCTTCCAGGGGATTGACATTTTTCGCAGTATGGAATCCCTGCCAGGAGATGGTGTTTCCCTTGGGGCTGCTTTCATGCACACAGAAAGTTCTGTTATTTTCCCAGACTTCAGCTGGATCAAAAAACATGGCATATCCCCTTAAATAGTGGAGTCTCCTCTTCCCCAAATACAAAAGTGTTTTTCCATATTAGATGTTTCAGGTCTCAGCAATCCCAACTGGTGTTCTCACAGCATCTATTCTATTTGCCTTTTGTTGCTCAAAATACTTGACCAATGCTTAGTTTGGTCTCCTTAGAGTTGAGCTGGGATGCTCCCGGGGCTGGGATTATGTGCAGTGGTTTCTGAGGAAATGTCTTTTGGTGTTTGGCCTAACTTTTTCTTTATGAAATTTAAATCTAGCTAGTCCAGTTCTGTTGCTTTGCATTTTATTTCGTGATTCCTTTCCAGATGCCATGTCGCTTACTGTGCCCACGCAAGGCGTGTCAGGCTGCCCATCTCACCCCCCAGAACCTTCTCCCCCGAGGTGCAGCTATTGGCCCTGCACCTGGGCCCTCTCGGCGATGCCAAGGTCCACCATAGGCCCTTCCATGCTGCCTGTTGGGTTTGAGGTGCCCTCGTGCTTGTTGAAATGTTCCCGTGTGAAATTAAATGGCCTGTTTCATGTACTCAGGAAAACATCAGGGATGGTTCCCTTGCCTGAAGCTGTCACTCCAGGCGTAGGATCTGTGTGTCTATTTGAAGGACACTGCATTGAAGGTGGCAGTGACCTTCAGGACCCTGAAGTGGCAGGGCACTTCTAGTAATGAATTAAGGCCTTTGGGTTAAGTGGTGACCTCAGACCCGAGAGCGGGGAGAAGCGGAGTAACCGAGCTGCTGAGTTCTTTGTGCCCAGCCGCTCTCCTCTTCCACCTGGAGATCCCCTGTGGCCACTCAGGCCATCACCATCTTCTGTCCCTTCATATTACATCTTGATGGGGTGAGTGGCATGGGGAGGGGCTCCATCGGTCAGGGGCCAGGCACGCCAGGCCGGCATCACCAGCTGGGGCAGCCGTGCGAGTCTGTGTTCTGAGTGAGTGGACTAAGGTCAGTGCTACCAAATGTCACCAAGCCAGTTACCAGGGCCTCCCTTTTTCCCAGTCATCCGGCATCCATGGTGGATGTCAGGGAAGGCTGTGAATTCAAGCCTGCACTGGGGTGCTTTGTGGCTGTGGACAGAACTTGGAGCCCTCCTAAGGCCATTTTGTCGTCCATGAGTGAGCCCAGGGTGGAGGCGCTCAGCCTCCCCTTCCTTTTCCAGGATGTGCTGTGGTGTCAGCAGATCTTTACTGACAGGCACTTCTGTGCGACGCTGACGTGGTTGTATCTCCGTGCAGGCCCCGGGTTCCCAGTGTCCTGCTTCCCCACTCTCAACTCGCTTGGTGGCTGAGTCTTGATGGGGGCCCTGAGAGCTCCACCCGCAACCTCTTCTGGGGTGGCAGGGGAGCTCTGTGTGAGGACACGGCCTTCTGGAGGCTGCAGGCCTCTTCGCACCCCACCGGCATGTGTGAGCCTTCCCGTGCGTCCACATTGACCGTTGGACATCTTTTTCATATTAGTCATGAGTGTAGGAGTTTAGTGGTGTCTCATTTTAATTTGCATTTCTAGGATGACTAATAATTTTGAACAATTTTTCATGTCTTTATTATTCATTAACATGTCCTGTTTTGTGGCTCATATATTCAAGCATATATGGGTTATTTATTTCTTATCATTCAGTTGTAGGAGCTATTTTTATGTTCTGGACACACTGTATCATTGGATTTTTGTCTTTTAATGATTTTCTACCAGTGTGTGGCTTGCCCATTCATTTCTTCATGGTTACTTTGATGAGCGGAAGTTTTCACGTTTGCTGAAGACTAACTTTCTGGGTTCTATAGTTACCTATATAGTTACCACTTTCCAATGTCCTGTATAAAAATTCCTTTCCTTTCTCTAGATCCCAAGGATATTTTCCTCTGTTTTGGTCTAGAACCTTTAACATGAGCTTGTATGATGAGATGTGTGTTGCTGTCAAATTAATTTTTGGGTATAGCATAAGGTAGGAGTCAAGGGTCCTTATTTTTCCATATGTATATTTAATTTTTGCAGAACTATTTGTTAAAAAAAGACTTTCCCCCTTAACTGGTCTTCTGTTGTTTTCCAAAATTACTTGATCACATATGTGTGGGTCTGTTTCTGATCTTTATTTTATTAAAAGTTATCTTTGTTCTTTCTTTATGCTGATGCTACACCTCCTTAATTACTGTAGCTTTATAATAATATTTCAGGTCAGGTAGTGTGAGACTTTCAGCTTTGTTCTTCCAAGCCTTTTATGACTCTTTAGGGCTCTTTGCATTTCTATACGTATTTTAGGATCATTTTTAAATTTCTATGAAAAAACATGGTGGGATTATGATCAGGAATGAACTGAATCTATATATTGATTTGTGAAAAACTGATATCATAACATTGGGTATTCAAATTCATGAATATTACCTATCTATTTTTATGTGTTTTTTGATTTTATTTGCTCATATTATTATTAATTTTTGCATCTGTGTACATGAAAGATATTGATCTTTCATTTTCTTTTCTTATAATATCCTTGATAAGTTTTGTTGGCCTCATAAAAGTCAAATCTGTCAAGTGTAGAACATAAGTGTTTTAACACAATAATCAAGTAAATGAGGCGAAAGCTATGTTGATTGGTTTGATGTAACCACGTCAGATATTCAAAGAAAACAAGACACTGTACCCCACACATACATAAATGTATTCATGATCTATGTGTATTCGACTTAATAAAAAAAATGCCTTGGTAAATAATCCTTTTTTAGCTGTTTCTGAAAGAGCTTCTATAAAATCGACATTAATTTTTTTCCCCAAACTGTGAGAAAATCTCTCCCTGCAGTTGAAACCGCCTGGCCTGTGCTTTGTCACAGCAGCCGGAGTGGTGACAAGGCCTTTGGTGTCCTTGCTGCTTTGGTGGCCCAGGGGGCCCTGAGAGAACTGGGAGTTTATCATGGCACCCTGGTGGCCGGCCACCCTCCCTGTACGTCAGTTGGGAAGCAGGAATTCCACACCCACCCTGTGGCATGGCCATCCCTGCGGTTGTCAGTGGAGCAGCCCTCTGTCCTCACCCGGTGACCCCCTTCCCTGTGGGAGAAGACCCAGAGCTAAGTGACTTGACACAACAGCCAAATGCCCCTGTTTCAGGGGAAAGTCACTTGTCATTCCAAGAGTCAGAGAGATCTCAAACTGAGGGGAAGAGAGATTCAATCGATGCCAACACCCGATGACAGAGGTGTTGGACTATCCAAGAACGACTGTAAAGAGGCTCCACCAAGACCTGTCAACGGACTATCCTGGATACACAGTGACAAAGGAACAGTCTGCGAAAAGAAAGGAGGGTCTCAGCAAAGAAAGTAAGATAGAAAGAAGCAAATGGAGATTTTAAAAGTGAGAGGCAATAGGTGACATAAAAACCCCAGGGACAGTCTGAACTGACGGACAGAGGAAGGGGAAAGGAGCGGCGAGCTGGAGGGAGGTGTGGGCGGGGGACAGTCCAGTTGGGAAGGGGTGAGAGTCAGGAGCAGGTGTTTCACCCAAGAGGAGGCTCAGATGGCAAATGGCCATTGTTTGCAAATTGCCATGGGCAAAGGTGTTGGACACTGTCAGCCACTAGGGAAATGCAAATTAAAGCCACGATGAGCTATCACTACATGTCTCCAAATGGCTAGAATGAAAGCGGTGCCCTCATCCAATTCTGGGGAAGATGGGAAGACACAGGTGGTTCAGACACCGTTGGTAGGAATAGAAATGGAAGGGAGTTTGGGCAGTCCTTAGAAACGAACACACACCTGGACCGCATAGTCCAGCAGCCGCACCCCTCGGCATTCGCCTCAACCAAGTTAAACTGATTGTCACACAAAAACTGCAGCCCGCCGTCCCAGGCTGCATCCGTTACAGCCCAGCTGGAGACCTCCAGGCCCCGAGCGACGGAGCCAGGGTGGTGCGTCCGCAGCAGGAAGAGGAGGCTTAATGGGACTCTCCCCAACCTGGGTAAATCCCAGAGCGGGGAGTCCAGACGGCCGGTCCCAAACGTTTGATCTCATTTCCAGAATATCCTTGGAGTGCCAGCATTGTATAAATGGAGAACAGGAATGAGGGTGTGGCTGTGTACAGGTGACGGGACTGTCCTGTGTGTGGGGTTCTTACTGTCTTCGTGTCTCCTCAGCATCCTGCTGACGACCCCTGACTACGGTTTTGTAAAACGTTACAAACCTAGGGAAGAGTGACAGACATCTCTGGATTACTTCTTACAGTTGCATGCAAATCAGCAATTATTATGAAATAACAAGTTTAATTAGAAACAGTAGAAGCATTGCTCTACAAATTTGTAGGATTACTATAGAAGGTTTGGGTCCTTGTCTCTCTAAGATGGGAAACTTCCAGCACAAAGGCAGCAACCGTCAGAGCCCACTTGTTTCTTGTGGACAGGGAGCACCTTGACCCCTGCGTCCCTGTGTGCCATCAAGTGGACCGTCATCCCAGTAGGATATGTGGGTCTGCAGCTGGGAAGAAAACTCCTGTTTCTGTAAACTGTCAGAATGCTTCAGGGTTTTCTTTCCTCCAGAAACCCTAATTTGGCCCTTGCAATAGAATCATAAGACAGAGATTCTTGGCCACCACGGGGCACTTTTAAGAAATGTCTGGTCACCCCAAGTTCACCTGCCTGAGGCCATGTGGAAAAGGCAGCAGAGGAAATTTTAACATTTTTGACCGATGACGTATCTGTACCAGAAGCACCTCACAGCAAAGCAGAGACCCGTGTGTTCAGAGACTCGGAGTGGGATTTATTTTTGACAAGATTCAAGACCTTTTCAGAGACTTTTGCTTAGTCACTGTCCCAGTGAGCTGATTACAGGATGAAATGAAAGTCAGTTGAAAATATCTTCATCACTTATAACCTGAGCCCAATTCAGCTGGTGACAGTTTCGGAAATACTTTTGTCATAGTATTAACCAGAAATCACATCTGAACATTCACTTTTAAAATATTTTTATTGTTTTTTATTTCAAATTAATATGAGGGTACAAATTTTTAGATTACATTATTCTCACTACCAAGGTAAATTTCAAGTTGTAGAAGAGCCCGGGGGGTGGCTGAACAGCCTCACATTGTGCATATTTGGGGGATCCCGCCAAACGCCCTCCCCCATCTGAGCTTTTAAAAACATTTTTTCACTTTATGGAACTACATGAGTTTATTAGTTCTCATTGGCTATCACATACTTATTTTACAAACATTTCTTGGAAACTTACATTATGGCATTTTAACCGGTCACTAACACAGGCGGCTGCATATTTATACACGTAAACTGAGCAGGGCTTAGATTCGGGGGAAACGACTGTCCCAACATATGGAAAACAACGGAGAGAGAGGAAAGTTTCAAAATCGTATCCTTTGTTTTCCATTCATGCTTTCTTGATATTTGGCAATAGAAATGACTCCATTGGGGAGGGTGTCCCTTAGAGAATAAAGAAAAAGGTGCCTGACCCCATGGCTGAGTACCCTGCACAAAGGATGAAGGTATTTTGCGTTTTTATTTCAATGACTTCCCCCAGGTGATCCTGTATTTACTGTGCCAATAGTCTCATTTTCAAATGAGATATCTTTTACGTGATAAATCTCAGAAATGTCTTTTTCTCATGACCCTGAGCCTAGTGATAATTCTTCTACTGATTTGGAATTAAATTGTCCTCAAATTTAGCTTAGGCTGAAGTGTTTGTACAAAAAATATATGCACTAAGTAAATAATACTTACTACAAATGGTTTTGTCCATGACTATATCCTGTTTCTTTTTAATGTAAGAGTTAGGGTTCTATGTAATAATTTTCCTATTTTCGGATTTTAATGTTCCATTTAATCCACTGTCCAGAAATTTTTGTTTGCACATTTTGTTCCTTCTTGGACCAAACTTACTGAAGTTGAAGCAGCATTTTTTCCTCGCCTCCCACAGAATCCATCACGGAGAGAGATGGTAATGAGACCTGACGGAGGACAGGAGCACAGGTGTATCATCCGGGCTCGGATTGGCAAGTCTCTGACAGTTACACACAGGCGCACGCGCGCGCACACACACACATACGTGCGGAGCACTGCCTGAGCAAAGACTTCCATTTGGTTGAACTTGGCAATGATTTTGAAATGTTGACAACTGTCAAATTAAGATCACCCAAGCCATTTCACGGGCTCAAATTTGGATGCAGGTCTCAGAACAGAAGGAGATAGAGACTGGCTACTGCCCAAATGACTTCACCATCTATCATCCAGTTAGCGGAGCTCCCGGAGACGGAGCACAGCAGTGATGGGGCGGGTCGGCCTCCAGCTCCAGAACGCAGATCTCTCCACAGGCGCCTCCATGGGAAGGAAGAAGGCAGATTGGCCTTTTATTTCGTGAGATTTGCTCCCTCCCACCCTGCCCTCCTCTTTCCCTGCCATTCTTGCACTCAGCCTGGAGAAGGGTCTTTCAGCACAGTGGGGGGTGGTGGTGAGGTTCTAGTTCCCAGTTCCCCGAGGCGCTGTGCTTCATGGTGACCCCTCTTCTCATGGCCAGTCCAGTTAAAAGGCTCATGTGTCTATTGTCTGCCTCTCGATTTTAAGCTTTTTTTGGAGCAATGACTGTGTCGCCTCAATTTTGGCCAGGGTTTTCGTACCGTACACAGCATTCTGCTCAGTAGAGGAGAACCAGTGCACTGTGCATAAACAGAAAAATTTGGTGCTCTGCTGCATGAGAATAAAACCTATTTTTTAATTTTTGTGGGCGCGTAATAGCTGTACATATTTATGGGGTGCATTTAATATTTTGATCTAAGCATGAAATGTGGAGTCATCAAATTAGGGCGACTGGGACATCCATCAGCTCGCTCAAACAATCTGTACTATTTATTTGGAGTTGCCGTCATTACTGGAACTGATGGAACAGAGAAATCTAAATTATTTACTGAAAACTTTTTCTTTGTGTTTGACTAGTTATCTTAGCACATTTTAACTGAAGCTTTTTATTTAAAAATTATAGCTTTCTGACTGTTTCTGAGGGGTGTCCCCACGGCATGATTATCCCCGGGAAGTGTCCTGCATTCATAATGGATACCTGTTTACAAGATGGTCAGGAGGGAGCCACAGTGTCACCTCCCAGGGCCCTTTATCCAAGGGAGTAGTTCCAGTTTATTAGCAAATTTGTATCTAGGTAGTAGAAGAAAATAAACCACCAACTAACTTCTGCATTTGTTGTCAATGTACCAAGCAACCCAGGTCCATACTGAAAGCCAGTCCCATTACACTCTTCATGTGTGGCAGACCTCGCAGCCTCTGTGTTCTTGAAAAGAAAGTAAAAAGCCGCAACACCCCTCCCACGTCCGGCACATCCAGACCACAGGCCAGGAGGTTGGGGAGACTGAATATGGGTGTGAACCGTCAATGTGTTCGAGTGTTTTTGGAATTTCTTCTGTACATGTGAATTGGAATGTATTTGGGTGTCATGACAGTAAAATGACCACATTATTGGTTAAAAGCAGACCTTTCAATTAAACACCTGATGTTTCTTGGCTGTGGGATATGAGCGACGGCCGTGAAAGCCCTGACTGGCTGTGGGTGACGATGTCAGGGCCCACAGTGGGCTTGTACGTTCCGAGCTCAGGACTCCGGGTACGACCTGTAAGTGCACTGGCTTAGGGAAGCCAGGCCTCCTCAGAACCCCTGTCTTTTGAAACTCGAGTAGGAAAGAGATTTCCCTAATCAGTTGTCCAATTGTCTTTTGTCCTCGGTTTGGGAGTCAGTACCTCCCGCCAGCCATGGAAATACCACATAGAAATAAGGAGGCTTCAGCCTGGCCGTTCCTGGGAGGTGCCTTGATCCCAGGCGGTCAGTAGAAGTACAGAGTGTCAAACACACCCAAAGATCCCGTGGGTGGCTGTGTGGGTTGTACAGGGCCCTGCCTCAGGAATTGCCATTTACATAGGATGAGGGACAAGACTTGTGCAGTGCACAGCCTGGACCACCACACACGGGCAAGAACTCCCTTTCCCTGGGTCCTGCATATCCTTCTCTTGAGAAGCACCGTACATGCTCTTTGGGTCAGAATAGCCTGCCGCTGCTGAATAGTGGGACAAGATTACTTTCACGTTGCTGAGACACAACTTGAACTTACAGAAAGTGCTCACCCTAGAACGAAGGGAGGGGCTGGTCTACTACTTTGTAATATTTCACCAATAGTGTTACTTGGGAGGAAAATACTTTGTCTTTTCCAATATACTCTGTTGGAAAAAAGTGGTTAAGGTAATCTTCATTTTCCACCTTGAAAGATTGTCTTGAAAGTAAATTGAACAATAGTTGTGAAGATGCCTAGAAGGTAACATTGGGGCAGTCCAAATGATGTGGTCTTGTACTTATCTCGGAAATGATGGGCACCAATGCGTTACGTCTAGCAGATCAGATTTAAAAGATAGCACCTAATCAAAGGCAAGCAAATCCGCTTGGATTCAGGATTGTGTGGGCTGTGAGTGTGAAATATGCTTTCTTTAAAAGAAATTCTATCATTTGCCTGGATTAAACAATTTTTCTGAGCATCAACGACTCAAAAAGTATCCAGGCCCAGAACTCACTGCTTTTAAGAAAATCTTAAAATCCTTTGAATAAAATGTGTGTTGAGAATAAGCCCGACAGGGAGGAGTGAATGTGTACTCAGAGGCCCGTCCGGCGCTCCGCCGCCCGCGGCCCCAGATTGCTCCATGCCTGGGCAAAGTCAGACTTGCCAGTTTCTCTGAGGACGCGTCCTAAATCACCCTCTGGCTTCGCCTCCTGTTTCCAGCAATGTTCTCATTACAGGGTTCAGGGCTCACAAAGGTTGCCTACAGCTCTGCTGGACAACAGTCTCTTCCTATGAGTTTAACAGAAAGGCAAAACTGTGATTTACCAGCAAACAAATCCTCCCCCTCCTTCAGGGCCCTGGTGGGAGAGGCGCTGCCAGGCTCAGCCAAGTGGGAGAGCGAGAAAGTTCGAGTGGGCGCCTCTGCGCGTCCTGGCAGCGATGCTCACCGTCCCAGATGTCTCCCTGCTGACGGAAGAGTCCTGACAGGGCTCCGCGCTCGAGGACAGCTTGTGCTGTCACGGGAAGGTGTGTGGAGCGCTGTCACCGGCTCCAGCCACAAGATGTCACCAGCACTGCTTGGTGCCCAGCACCTATTGCCCACATGCCATCCAGGAATGGCCAGGTTGCTTTAATTTCTTAGTTCTGCAGCATCTTTATTGAAGGTGATAATGCGGAGAAGAGAGGGCCCCCTTTCTTACCCAAATTCGTGGAAATCTCAAAGCACTTAGGAGTCCCTGGTGCCCAGCAGAGACGAGCAGGGTGCGGGCACGAGCTTCCCGGCCCTCAGGGTGGCTGGGAGGTCCTGGCCTGTCTTCCCGCCGGCGTCCCGTGCTGGTAAGAGAGTGCTGGGTGTTTGTCCCTCCAGAGGACCCTCCAGAGGACACCATATGTGGTGTCATCGCTATACAGACATTAAATCTATATTAAACACAAACCAAAGCAAAATCCCTGGTAAAGTGTGTAAGAGATGGGGGAGTGGGGGGCCTGGGGGGCTGGGACCCTGGACCCCCAAGGACACCCAAGCTCCACAGAAACAGCCAATGTCATTTTGTTCCATGGGGCGTAGGACAGAATGCTGGCAGCTGTGCCTTGGGAAGGTGTGGCACCCTTGGGGATGAGCTCACCCACGGTGGGGACAGGAGCTTCTTACCCCCTTACTTCCTTCTCTGTAAATCACTCTCCCCAGAAGCGGCTGTGCTCTTTCACTCTTACAGCCAATCCACACTTACCGGTGGATCTTTTAAACAGATCACTGTGACGGAGCGGATAAGCTTCTGAACAATCTGGCTGCACACCTATCTGTATATCTCTCCAGGTAAGGGGGCCCCAGAGTGTACGTAGTTACAGGCTGGGGGGCGAGGTATCAGATGCCTCAGGCACAAAATTGTGTCCCCCCACATGGGGCGTGGGTTGGAGGGGTGGGCACAGGTGCTGCGTGAAATGTTGGGTATGGAAAATGCCTTCACTTCCAAGAAGCCACACATTTTGTGAGTTAAATCTTTGACAAGTAAATTCCCATTCAAATTTACAAAACCAATAGGGAACTTAAATACATTTTTATGGCACTGAGCTTTTCTTTTTTTGAAATTTTAATGCATCGTGGAAATGAGAGTTGCTCAGTGGAACACACTGCCCCTACAATGCTTGTAAGGAGGAATTCAACCCTAATTAGAACTCAGCTGGGGTCCATTTTGTATAAAAAGTTACTTACATTTTTAAAAACCTTAATGTATATGTTCATGGGCTTCGATGAAGGATTAACTAGGCCAGTGGCAGGAGCAGAGGAGGCCCTGGAGCTGAGTGGGCTTTTTTTGGCCTATGTGGAATTGAGCCATCAGTAACCCCACAGATGTCCAGCCAGGGTAGGGGAGTGGGTCACTGGGCCCCGCTGCCCTCCTGTCCCACTTCACGTGGTCCTGGCAGGACCACTGCCCTCAACATGCAGGGCAGAGTTCTCTCGGGCCACTGTTGAGTCCTCCTGTGATCTGCAGCTTTGGAGAGGCAGGAAATACTCTCAACTGCCCCGAGGCTTTCCCCAAAGTACCCAAGTGCCACTGGGAAAATGTCTATGTGTGGGAGAATCTACAGCCTTGTGACTCCGCCCCTTCTTTGGCCCCACCTCTTCCTGTGGGCAGCAGAATGAAGCTGGCAAGGAGTTTGGCTTCGCAGCTTGCCAGGAGATGTCAGCCCTGCTTGCATTTCATACGAGGTGATTTTTCCACGAGTCACATCTGCCTTCCTCTGCAGGCACCATGGACGTGTGGCCCCCGACGCCCTCCAGATCCTGTTTCCTTAAACTCCCTTATGGAGACCTGTTGGGATCTGACCCCCCAGGACCTATGAAGGTGACCCAGACTGGCAGCTGGGCCTGGCAGATGTGGTCAACTTAGGATGGGAGGGCGGGGAGATTTGGACACCAGTGCCCCGAGGAGAGATGCCACGTGGAGATTGAGGCAGAAGCTGGAGCAGGCTGACACTGCCAATGTTCTCCGAGGGCTGCAGGGAGGAAGCCAGGGAGGATTTCCACCCTGGCCCTGCTGATGCCTGCCCTTCGGACGTCTGGTTTCCCGAATGTGAGAGAATCAATTTCTGTAGGTGTAAGTCTCCTAGTGTGTGGCAAACCGGTATACTCTACAACCATCCATCACGCTCTTCCCAAGCACTATCCCTCCATAGCTGGACCTGCAGTGTCCCCCGAGAGCCCTGCCCTCTTTCCGTGTCTCCCCTCGGCACCCTGCCCTTCCGGCACCTGCCACTCCTCACCCCATTTCCGTCCCAGGGCACCTCCGCTGTGAATCCCTGTCTGGCTCTCCACATGGGTGAAGCGTTTCTCTTCTCTGAATTCTCGTGAGACATTGTACTTTGCCCACAGCTCTTACAGTCAGCCTTCTGTCATATTTGTTTGTTCCCATACCTTATCTCTACGAGATTTAAAGTGCTGTGAAGGAAGAGTGTGCACGTTTTCTATTTTGCATTCCCTAAAACTTGTACCAAGGTATGCATGCAGGAAAGTGTCAAAAAGCTTGTTAAATTGAAATAAATGTTTCGATGGTAGATGGATAGAGTGTTGGGGAATTCTTAGATCCTAAGGTTCTTTCAATATTCCCTAAACTCAATCTGTCTGGCTGTTTCCTTCGTACTTGGCTAATTGCTGTGTTAAGGGTTAAGGAACAGACTTGTAGCATAGGGCTGGGACATGGCAGGAGTCTGTCTAGTAAATACTTGGTGAATGTAGGAGTTCCCCCCAAGCCGTGTGATGTGTGAGTAGTCTGGGAAGAAATCATTCGGGTAGTGGAAGTATTGGAAACTGGACTCCACCGAACATGAGGAAACATGGCCCTGGAGTAGGAGGGAGAAGCAGGGCAGGTGGGTTTTAGGACAATGAAGGATGGGGACTTCAGGGAAGGGTGTGGTCAGCCGGGCATTGTCCAGCATTATCTACAGACCTAAAAACATGTACCTGAGTTTCTCCTATGTTTATTTGAATTGATCGATCAATTTGCCAGACCCTGGACATAGATTTCTAAAGAAACACCACTAGGCGTCTGGGTTAAAGCTTCAGGGGGGCGTGTGAACATCTGATTGCAAAACGTGGTGACCTTGGAAAGGGGCTAAGTGGTGATGAAGCCACTAGCAGTCAGTCCTGAGGGCGGACGGTCCACGTCGATCGGTTTGTTAAATACTCACACGTGTAAAATAAAAGTGTAACGTATGGAATATTGTGAGAAATGATTTCAGAATCATTTCATTAAAATCTACAAAGAAGACTCTTTCAACCGAAAGTGTGAACCTGAGTGAACTCTCCGGGTCACGGCCAAAGTAAAGATGATAACAACGGGGAGGATAACGATATTATTACTATTGGCAGCAGCAAGCCTCTGTATGATTGGGTGCACCAGACCCTGTTCTAGGCTCTTCACAAACATTTCCTTTAATTTGCACACCGATGTTAGGCATGTAGTATTTAATTTTAATATAAGTTAGCTGATTTTAGTTAACATAATTTAATTAACTAACTTAAATTAACTCCTAGTTTAAATGAAAGAATTAAAATTAAACATTTTAATTTAATTCACACTCCAGCTTTCGGTAGGTACTATTAGTTTCCCCATTTGAGAGATGAGGAACCTGAGGGGGGCTGTATAATTACCCCAGAGGAGCTGTGACCTGTGAGCTGTGATGTCCTGCAGTGAAGGTCAAATGTCCCGGCAGGGTTGGGGACACTTTCATGGCAGAGGGAGAAGCACTGGTCTCTGAAGTAGACTGACCTGCTTTCCAATTCCAGCTCGTTTCTGGATGTGCAGGTTGGGGTGAGCGGATAAAAATGCTGACCCTTAATTTCATCACTGGTAGGACAGGGATAGCATTGCCTGCCTGGCAGCAGGCTGCAAGGATGAGACGGAGTGGCAGGCGCCTAGCACAGTCATTACTTTCCACAGGTGCTCAGAAAGTTACTCAAAAGGAACCGCTTAGAACATCAGGTTGCTGAACTCTGGTTAAAGTCTAGCTTAGAATCTTTTATAAAATAATGATGTGAATATAACACAGAGTTCGCAGACAAGACCAAGATTTTAGTCCCCCGTTCACTGTGGCTAAAGGCCTTGGCCCTTTCTGCACGCCTCTGTGACAGGTGCTGAAAACCTCAGCCCCGCTGGGCTGTTTGGATTCACTCAGACATGCGGAAGAGCCCGAATTTCCTTGGTTGTCAGAGCTGGCTCTAACTGAATGACAGACGCTAGCTGCTCCATCACACCTTTATTAAGGTAAGGGGCAGGTACTACGATTCCCCTGTACTGTCGGAGAAGTCCACCCACTTTCCCCTCAACTCCTGACAGGTAAGGGGGTCGCCCTTCAGGGGGGCCCAGTGCTGCTCTGATTCCTGGTGCTCCAGGCCTGCGGGGGTGCAGGTGTGACAAACGTTCCTCTGCAGCCCGGGAGCCAGGCCCCCGGCACACCTGGAAGTTCTGCCCTTCCCAGCCTCCTGCCCTTTCGGAGGCCGCCCCATTCCCCATTCCCGCTGCTGCTTCCCGACTCTTCTGTCTCGTCCATTTCACCTTCTCTTGTTGCTGTCTACTGGCTCCTGTTTTTAATGGTGTGCACCCACCGCGGGCATTGTTCATATAGTATTATTCTTTCCACTAATTGTTCGTGAGAGCACTTCGGTCCCACTCTCTAGAATGTCTTTTGGCTTTATGGACACGAGCTGTGCCCTGCGTCACCTCTCTGTGGTTCACTCACTCTGAGCACAGGCGTGTCGTGAGCGCCTTCCGCTGGGACACAGAGCTGCCCCCGCTCCGGAGCTGTGATCTTGCTGTGTGTGCTGAGCCGTCCCTGTCCAGGAAGGTCGGAGTGTCCGTGAGAAATGAGGACACCCAGGGCACTCAGGGGAGGGGCAAGGACTAGCGGAACTCTGCAGTTGGGCCGTTTCCCCAAATCAAGCTGTCAGGAGGTAATGTCAGCAGCAGCATTGAAGAACTCAGGCCCAAGTGGATGCTGGATCCTGCAAAGTCACTTTTAGGGGCAACACAGCCATGCAAACCAGAGGGGCTTGCTCTGTCTTAGGGGCAGGATGCTCTTGGGGGCGCTCCAGGCTGTCCACTCCGACTACACCACCAGCCCTGGGAGCTGCCGGTCCCTTCCCCCGAGGCCCGCTCTCCACTTCCCTGGCCTTGAACTTTTCCAGCTTGAACTTTTTCAGTACAAACTCAACTTTCCTTTTCTGGAGATGGGTTTTGTTTGTTCCTTTACAGGTAAACGCTGAAGAATAAAGCCGTATAAGGAAACCTTAAGCATATGAGTGTATTTCCTCCCCCCATCATTGTTTTTTCCTTGCCTGTTTTGTTAGACCTAAATGAAATAGAATACAACTGCAAATTTCACAAGCCTTTAACTCCCTCATCTCGGGAGCGAGAGTGGTAACGGTGTCCTCAGAGCTGCCAACCGAGGTGGTTGGAGCATATCTGTCCCCAGATGTCCACCGCGGGTGGCTGAACCATGCTGGTGCTGGAGGGGCTGACGTGGCCTCCTCCAAATCTCTGCAGGTGGCATCAGTCCCCGTGGCCCTGCTCCAGCTTGCTCCAGTGGGATCTGTCCTAAATACAACCACGAGGCAGCACAATACGCTTCTTTCCCCTTGGAAACACCCTGCCCCCTCCTGCCAGCGCAGCGCACGCAGACCCGTCATCCCTCAGTCCGGCTAATGGCGCTTCAGAGGGAGATCAAAGTCTCAGAGATAAGTGTTCTTTCACACAGTGCTCCTGCCACTCCATTTGGTAAACAGGTTTTTCTTTTCTTCCTTCCTTTCTTTTTTTTTTTTTTGTTAAAAGAACATATAAACATGCCGAGTGAGATGGATGGACAGTCCCTTTTCTCTTTCATTTTCTCTTCTCTGGCTGCAGTAACCCTGCAGAGTTTAATCGCAGCATGACCCCGAAACAGCAGAACTTGACCTGTTTCTGCACATGAAGAAAAAAATATGCAGAAAAATGTAAGCCATAATGCCAGATACAAGTCGGAGGCTGGTGACCGCTGCAAGCTCCCAGCTCCTTTGGCATTTGAGGGCAGTCTTGTTTTGCCCTCTTTAAATCATTTTTCAAAGTAACCCTTGTGTGAAGCCTCTCTCTGCTCCACGCCCCTACCTACAGCGTCCCCACACTCTTTGGCCGGCTTCCCTTCAGCAAACTGAAACACAGAACAAGAGGGGCGACGTCCCCTTACTTTCTCTTACAGCTCAGCACAGATCTGAAACCAAGGAGCCTGTCTACCCCTGGAGGACCAATCTTTCCTATTTTTTTTCTTTTCATTTTCTAGTAATTGCCGACAGATTTTGATGATTGTTGGCAACTAAGGTTTTCACTTCCCTGGCATTTGTGAGGGGCGAGCGCAGGAACATGAGAGGTTATTCTGTGCTGTAAGGGGCTCTGCACAAACTTCAGGGCAGCTGTGTGCAGAGCCACCGCCTCATGGCCTATTGTCGGGAACTAACTTCCTCCCTCCCTCCCTCCCTCCCTCCTTCCCTCTCTCCCTTTTTTTTTTTTTTATTTAATAAATCTGTATAATAGCAATAGCGGCTGCTTCCTCCGGGTTGGGTGAAATGTCTATTTCTGAGAATACGGGGGTCTGGGGGTGGGGGGGCCTTTTTTGGGATCGTGTGGACGGCGTGTTGGGGGAGATGACCGCAGGCCCTGCTCTCCTGGGGCTCCGTGAAATCCTCTTGGCCATCCTGGGCACTTTGCTTTGTGAGTCCTGTGATTGGACTACGTGCCCTACAGCTGGGAGCCTTAGAAGGGGTCTCCTGGGGAGGGCAGGGTGGTGGAGGCTTATGCTCCTCCTGTCGCCAGCAGGGGGCAGCACCCGGAGGGCTGGAGTGCAGGGAGGCCTGGCATCCCTGTTACACTACTGGGGTATTGAGTTGGTCTTCCTGAGTCTCCTCAGCCTAATTCTGGTTGCTTAGAGACAGAAAGACACCACAGTAGTCAACCTCCCTTGCTTTTTGCAGGATTCTCCTGGACGTTTGTCAGAGAGAGAGAGCGCTCATCTCACCATCAGTGTGGTCTGCACAGCCTTCCGAGGTGCTGCGCTCAATCCAATGAGAATTTCCAAATTCCAAGGGACGACACGCTCCAGCTCCTTATTTTTCTGTGTGTGATTAAAGCCCAGCAGTTACACTTTAAAACCGAAGGCCCAGAGACCCTGCCGGACAGACTCCTAATAGCTTCAAAGTGGTCACCGCGCCCGGTTGCAGTGCTTGGCTCGTGGAAGGCCTGATCTGTTCACTTCGATGTCAGAGGCCTGGCTCCTTTCTTTTGCATTATAATTTTTCATTAAAAAGAAAATCCAAAGAGCAAAGTTGCTGAGTGAGCAAAGGACAGATTGGCCTCTTGGCCTGCAGGGATCCCTGTAGACTGGCTCGCTGCCCGGAGAAAAATGAGTCTCTGGGCTGGGCCGGCCCTAATGGACAGCAGTACATCACATCCAGGAGGCCGGGCATGCATAATTTGGCACCGTTGACAGTGGCCTTCTCACTGGAGCTTGGGGCCTGCTTGTCTGAGCTAATGTGAAGCTCGGAACCGTCTTTGACCTCCAAGTGCCAGGGGGCTACATGCCGAGGAGAGGAGATAGGAGGGGCTGTGGGTGCTGGGGAGGCTGCCCTCCCTCCCACCCGGCCAGGTCCTGAGTCTCTGGGCAGGAGCACCGGCTCTAGAGCCCACCTCACCTTGCTGGACAAGCAGGTGGCAGTGGAGGGGGCATTTCCCTCCACCAGCACCCCGAAGAGACCCTGTGTTGGACACTGGGACAAACACTCATTAGTTGGGGATGGCTATGTGGGAAGTGAGTGATTAGCGCCCGTGAAACTAATGGTGATGGGGATGTGCTCATGTCTGCAGTGTCTTTCAAACACCAGTTGTGATGGGAAACAGCTGTTAGATCCAGCAAAAAAAATAAAAGGAAAGAAAAGGAGAGAGCTTCGGATTCAAAATCATAATAATGTCTGTCTTCTCTACTCCCTTTCACAAAAGCGCTGAGATTCTCCTATTCTCTCTAGACAATTACTCACAGCAGGCAGGGCAGGCGGGACGAGCCTCTATTGCATTGAAAGTTCATCTACTGAGAGAAAGAGAGACAGAAAGAGAAGAAAGGGTCCCTCCCGGTAATGCGTGTGGGGGCGGCGTGTTTAAAATAGGTTAGAGATTCAGGTTAAAGGGGGGAGAACAGGAGCCAAGATGTTGCAAATGGTCCCGTTTCTCCTGGGCCTGACTTCTGAGCACACGAATGTGAGGAGAAGGTGCTGGAATCTTCATTCAAGGCAGCACAAAGTAGGCCGTTAAACCCATGATCATGTTCGAGCTGCACCCATAGGGAACGGCTGCTGCTTCCCCTGGAGTCTGGGTCCCCTGCCTGCCAGGGCCCTCCCAGAATCCTCTGGCCCCCTCGCCTTGCTGTTGTCTCCTTCTTGGAGTCCCCACCTGCTAACACAATTGTGGAGAGGAAGGAGACACAGCAGTGCGACTTCTTCCCTTGGGCCCCACGCCTGGCCCCGGCCTCTTGCTTTTGAAGACCTGTTTGTTCTCCAGAAATGTTTGTTGACAGCATCTCATTCTTTGAAGGTATAAATCCTGTGTCATGACCTGCTGGGTCGTAAATGAAGTCACCAATGGTTTGGAAACAGAAAGCCGTACTCCCCACAAGCGGGGCCTACAGATGGAGCCCCACGACTCCGTGGTAGCCTGGGCCCATCCTAGACTTGTGTTTCTTTCTCTGGGTCCTTAAAATTTCAACCAGTCTCAGAATGGAGCAAAGTCTTTTTGTCTTTCACGGGGGAAGTTTTAACAGTTCTTTCCCCTCTCTTTTATTCCAGCAAGGCAATTAATAAAACATAAGCAACTCCATCCTTTATTTGTCATACCGAGTATAGCTAACTCCCAGGCAAAAGAGGTTGTTGCCGGTGGTAACCAGAGGCTGTTTGTGGGCACATCGTAGTGCACAGTCCACACCTCACCAGGCAGAGGAGGAGGCTGCAGAGGGAGGCCTGGTTCCTGCCAGAACCACCATGGCTGCTGCCTGGGGCCCGTTTCCCAGCATCTTGCCGTGTGGCCGGTGAGGGCCCAACAAAATACACCGACTTCCAGAAACAGCTTGTTGTCTTGCTTTGGCCAGGGACGCGCCCTCGGGGACTGGGCAGGCTGGTTCCTGCGGGCTGTGTGGAGGTCTCATCCTTCTCAGAGACAGATTGGAGAGCTCATGCTCCCCTGCTGCTCAGAGGGCGGCCTGGTGGCAGGGAGATGGGGGAGGCCCTTGGTTTCTCTGTTTTGTTTTTTTTTAATTCTCTGCACTCTCTGCAGGACTAACTCCTAGGCATGCCTTGAAACCCTTTCAGTGATTGCAGGTTTGTCTACAAGAGAAAATCAAGATTCCTATTCCAGAATCTCCAGAGTTTCCCCCTGTGATGCTCCTTCTCGACACCACCTGGGCTGTCCATGTCTGTCCTCCAAGAGCCGTCCTCCCAGCAGCCTGGGAGGCTCCAGCCGGGCTCCCTGTGCAGGGCGGAAGGAGAGCCTCTGAGGGCAGCCCTGGTTCCTGTGAGAGTTGTTTCCTGGGGGCCCTGGGCCAGAGCAGGCCTGGGTGTGGGCAGTGTCCTGCTGAGTTGCGGCAGTAGTAGCGAGTGGCCGCCTGGTTTTCTGGGCCGGGCTGGACTGTGCACTGTGGACCACCTGTTTCTTCATCAGAAACATCCTTGCAATGCTCGCCTCCTGTCCTGGGCGGGAGTGGGCTGCTACCAGGGCTTCTTCCCACACAAGTTTCTGATTCTCTGACTGTCATAGTCACTCTTTGTGCTGGAAACACAGTGATTAATGGCAACAGGGAAGACAAAGTTACGCCTGACCAGAATCGGTGCCAGGGTAGCTGCCTGATTCCCGAGGACGAGCTCTTGGAAGGGTATTGGCACCGTCAGGAGTCAGGGACCTAGGCTGTACGCCAGAGGGTGTGTGTCGCACCGTGGTGGGATAAACTTTTTATCATGTGCATTGTCACCCCTGTAGTGCAGTGTCAGAACTGTGATTTATCGACAGCACAAACACATTTGGAACCTGCCAAGGCTGGGCACTGGCCACGGACATGGGGGCTGACGGCCTGAGAGAGGCGACTTTCACGTGCCCCCAGGACTCCGCTTTCCTCCGTGTCTGTGATTCTTACTGAGTTGGGATTGAAATCATAACTTTGCCAAATATGCAAATGCCTGTCGGTGACAGCACCAATTTCTTGGCATGGGCCAGACCAGAATTCAGATGAAAAACAGGGAAATAAAAGGGATCTTTAAAAAAATTCTCTTAAGAGTTCTATTTTATTTTCAAAAATAGATTTCCAGTTTCCCTCTTTTATAGTAACAGAAGAGTGGAATTGTGTTTTCCTGCTGGTGGAGAGGCAGCTCCCACTTCCCTGGCTGGGAGAGATGCCCTGGTTGCACATTGGGGCCTGCAGGGTAGGTGCATCAGTCTGGACCCTCAGTGACCTCAGCTGCCCAGGCCAGCCAGACTTTCAAAACCAGAGGGATTTCTACTTTACGAGCAGTATTTGTCCAGAGAGTCCCTCGGCAAGAGGCAGGATTGTCAGTATGTAGGGTCTCTGTGTGTGTGGGCGCACACACACATATATATGTGTATATTTAAAAGGCAGCAACTTAGCATATAGAACACACCATGTTTGGAAACAGAACATCCCGTTCAAATCGGGGCAGAGGCAAAAGGGTTTAGAAACAATCTAAATCACACAGGCGCGTGTGTGTGGTTGCACACGGGCACGTGTCTCCCCTGAATACCTGGGTCAGGGTGCAGGAAGGCAGGCTGCGGGGGGCTAAAGCAGGAGGCTGGTTCCCACCCCTGAATACGTGGGTTGTCCCGGGGCTAATGCAGGAGGAGGCTGGTTACTGCTGGCAGCCACCCTGCAGTAACTGCCTCCTGCCCACACCACGGGCGGGGGACAGGCCCCTGTGGTTGCCAGGGTGGGCAGGCTCCTCCCCAGACACAGCACCACCTGTGTTCAACCTCTTCTCTGTGTCTACCCGAGAGACATGCTGTCCTCTTTCAGGAGCCATCGGAGACCTCCAGGGTAGGAAGCCAGATCTTTGGCAAGAGTTAGGATGAATTCTCTCAGAGGATGGCAGAGGACCAGACCAGTTGAGATTTGTGTGCCACGACTTCCTCATGCTTTGTTCACAGGTGGGGTACAGTGCAGGAATTAGTAGACGTTTGCAAAACGAAAAATAAATGTAATTTTTCCCCAGAGAGTTACACGGGGATGCCGTATAAATTTGTAGTTCTTAACTCTCTATCCGTTTTTCTGACTCTGTATAGAACTAAAAAGCAAAAAGCACACGGCCCATCACGTCTGCTTTCCGTCTCTCTCCAAGTCCCATTCATACATTACCGTTGAACTTTATGATCTTAAGCTATCAGTTCCACCAATTATACATTGAAATAACACAGTATAAAAATATGGGCTTTTACTAATCTGAGAAGATGACAAGTGGTACAGTGCTTAACTTCTCCCTCCCTTGCCTTTTCCTCCCATATATTGAATGAATATTGGTTTCCCTAAGCAGATGGGTTTTGCGGACTGTGGGTTTTGAAACTGTCCTTCTGTAAGACTTTCCTTCTGGCTTGGAAACCTTACCAACCTTTGTTCTAAGCCAGAAAGTGAGGATATGGACCTCAAGGCCTCAGGCCTCAGTCTCCTTCCAGCCTGTACTTTTGTTTGTAGCTGAAGTTCTAAAATACACACACTGTCCCCGTGGAGGGAGGAGCCGTGCTATCTGCATGTTTTAGTGTTAGGAAGTGGAATAGGAAGCGGTGTGGTCGGCATCTCAAATGCTCTGCCTGCGCGGGAGGGCCTGGGCCAGCTTAGCGCAGACCCCTGGCCAGGCCAGGAGAATGCTCAAGCTGCTGACTCTACAGCTTCAGACCTCAAAGCATCATTTTACTGAAGGTACAAGTACCTAAGAGGTTTTTTATTTCCCCCCCTGGCATATATTGTAGCACCCATTTTTGTTAGTTTTTTTTTGTTGTTGTTAGATATAAGAAGAGGACAGCCAGGTGGAAAAAAACACAGAAAACAGAAGTAGGCAATGAAACAAATATCTCACTTGGATTCCAAAAAGCCCAAGGTAGAGAAATTTCACTGCAACCTTTGCTAACCTCCTTGAAGCTAGTAAGTGCAGACATTCTGTGAGATGCCTTTTCATGCAAAGCAAAAACTGTCCTGTTTTCATCATGCTTTTTTTTTTAAACTTGGAAATCAAATGACTACTACCTCATCAATATTTCAAAATTTCAACCCTTTCAGAAATACAGGGAATAGGATTCTGGAGGTGGGGAAAGAAAGCGTGAGCGGAAATACCCAATGATGCACCATGGTTCACTGGACAAGAATGAGGGTGAATTGGCTACAGCTTCATTTTCCACGGCATTTTCAGCACATGCCGTTGGTACCTGTGCGTGGTGGCGAGACTGACAGGCAGGTGCCGACGTTTCCAAACTGTCAAAGAACACACCGGGAAGGATTCGCACAGCAGACGGTGGTGGCTTCTTTGGAGCTGTTACGATCTATCGAGTCAATGATAATCCACTTTTTAAAGAGTGCCGAAGTATGAATTTACACGGCCAACTGTAATGGCTCCTGGCCCAGCAGGTAAATTATACGAATTCCTAGAATTTACATGCGTCCCCCAGGGTGCACGTACTGAGGGAATGTGCTGTCCTGTGACGGACGTGCGGCTTCTTTTCCAATTACTGATAAAAACGAGGTACTGCCTCTAGGAAAATGGAAATATTTGTTAACGTTCAGATGTTTAATGCCACGATTTACATTTCACCTTTAATTGACTTTATTTTGACAAATATTTGGGATTACTTGCATCAACACAAACTGTGGTTCCCTAAGATGAAGTTATTTTTAGTCCAAACTATATTTAAAATACCTTGATTACACAATTTGGAGGTAGTTTGATGCATAACATTTAATTGACACCTGATGTTTATAAGTAAACAACTATTTTATATATTTATAATGTCTATTTTCTCCTATGATATGAAGATAGACAATTCTGGTGCCACAGCTGATATGACAAATGGCTGATTCTCTCCAGCAGGTGGAGGCAGACTGCAAGAAGCTTCGAAACAACAACCAGAACTGGCTTTTTACCAGCAAACACTAACATTTGGGGGAAAACAAAATACCCATAAGACAAGGAAATTAGGTGAATAGTTTGCAATGGGAACGGTGATATGACATATTTTTACCTAATAAAGAATCCAGAACAAAGACATTTCATAACCTCTCCTTGCTCTAAACATTCTTCTTTCTTGGCTTGCTTTCTGCTATGGTTAGAAATTTTTCCAGAAGCAAAGCCTGGTGAATTATTTAATAAACAAAACCCATTAAGACAACTATGTTCAAAGATATCTTTTCAACTTTTCTCTAAATAAGTGCAGTAGTAAATGCAGTGTCCAGGAGCTGATGGACACATGTAGGTACACACACATGCACATGTGCACACAAATACACAAACATGCATACACATGCACACATGTGCACACGCACACATGCGCACAAAATATACACATACACACACATGCAGATGTGCACACACATGCACATACACACAGGCAAACATGTGCACATACATACACAAACATGCATACACCCGCACACGTGCACACAAAATATACACATACACACATGCAGATGTGCACACAAAGTATACACATACAAACATACAGACGTGCACACACACACAGGCACACATGTGCACACACAGGCACTCAAAATACACATGAGCACACGTTTATGCACACATACATGCACATGTGCACACACACACAGACAATGCACACATGTACACACCTGACCACACACACACATAAGCACACACATACATACACAGGCACACATATGCACACATATGAACACACTCACACGAACACATAAATACATGCACATGCACACTCATATGCTCACTAATGCACACACATGAACATGTAGGCACACACACATGCACACACATGGAAAACAATGAAAAACTCTAGACACGTTTTTATCTCATTTTATTCACTACACGTGTGTACATTCTACTCATTTGGCCAGAACTGGAGATTTTTCTGGTTCTTTTGTGAAGTTCCTGTCAATGTATAAGGAAAAAAAGGAAGAAAGGAAATGGAAAAAAAACCCTAAGAATTTTAAGCACAGACTAACTAAAAAAACTCTGCCTGAACATTTGCCTCTACTTAGAGATAATTCTTTCAAAGACCACCCCACTTCCATTTTTCACAGCTATTAACATGGGTCGCCTATAGTGGACAAATGACGTGGTCACAGAATGTGCGTGCACATGGTTAGAACGTTCTACTGGGAAGGGTGGACGGCTTGGGCTGGTACTATGATAACACTCACCGCAAATTACAGGTCTCGCGCTCCTGAGCAAGGAGCTGAGAAATGCCTTGGTCCCGACCCCCTCTCCTCTCCCAGGGCCTGTTTACTGCAAATATCTCCCATCTCCAGTATTGACTGGTTTATCGGGCGGCAGGCATCTCTATCAGTCTATCTGGAATTGTCACCCAACAGGAGATTAAATGCTGCCTGCCTCCTGCCTGTGAGTTTCAGTCTTCACATCACAAAGTTTTCAATCACATTTCAGCCGTGTGCATTTAGCTCACGGAACTCAGAGCACTTATCTTCCCAAGGCAGGGGATTTAGACTGTGTTTACTTCATGTAGTTTCATGATGTCTTTCTGCAAACCTGTCCTCATTCAGGTTGTGAGCTGCCTCCCCTGCTTCCCCCACCCCCACTCCCTGCCCGAGTAGGCTCTTAGCTCAGCAACAAAGAGTCCGAAAAATGGGAAAGTGCCGATCTCCAAAGGCGTGTTCCGGAGGCGCGGCCTCGCAGTGCTAGCTTTTAAGATGAAAGGGTCGTAACTATGGACCATGCTGCTGTGTGGGGCTTTTTCATTAGTCATCTCCAGAAGACCCTGATTACTGTGCAACTCTCAGCCCCTGCCTTTCCTGTCACCGGCGGGACACCTGCGAGAAGGTTGTGCCCTGGGAGGGACCCTAAGCAATGAACGTGACTGTGTCTGTGAGAGGTTCCTAACACCAAGCCAGCGGCTATCAGCCAGTGTGCTGTCCGAGGCTTGGAATTCCCAGTGAACAGAGGGACGAATGAGATTTGGAATAAACAGAAGCCAGAGGAGAGGACAGGTGTGTTCTCCCCAGAATGCCTGCGAGGAAGTTGGTCTGAGGTCAGCCAGATGGGATCTGGGAGGAGGTTCTTCCTGCTAAGAAAGGGCACGTCCACAGTGATGGTTCGGCTCCTTTATTAGATCTTTTCACCAAGGACTGACTGAGGAAATCCAGCCCTGGACCTGGACGGAGGGTGGCTCCTAAATGGGCAGCTTCTGCAGGACGGTTCTTCAGCATTAGAGTTTCACTTCCACCTGGGGCTTTCTGGACACGTGCATGTATCATCTCATTATGGCCCCACACAGGCAGAGGGGCTTACATTGCTGAAAAGCCAAGCATCTTCCGCTGCCAATGCATCAGAATTTAAAAACCTAAATTACTTCTCAGACACATGAAGAGAGCCTCAGCAAAGGGGTGACAGGGTCACCCAGCTTGTGAACAGGAGATGGGTTGGGTGTCAACTGCTGTCTGTGATCTGTTGTTAGTCCACAGCTGCTGTTACTCCTGGGCGCCAGCTCTGCCACCCTTACTGGGTTGAGACTGTGCCCAAGCACCGCAGCCCCCTCGGGGCACGTGTCTGGGGGCTGGGAGACGGCGAGGTACCTTCCACGTTGCGGGACACTTCCTTCTGGTGGAGCTGGTGCTTGGGGCCGTGGAACGCTGTCAGGATGGTAGACAGGACCATCACCATTTGTGGACTGCACACTGGAGATCTCATTTCCCCTCCTTATGTATCAGAATGTGGTTAGTACACACGCAGCCTGAGGTCCTTGGGTGGACATGGCCAGACACGGGGCTGTTATTCGCAGTGTCCCACGTGATGTCACTAGGGCAGGCTAAAGACCCACCTCTGCCACATACCCATGAACATGTGGGTTATGCCAAGGTGGCTGTTGCAATCCAAACCCACCATCCACACTCGAATCTGGAAATAATCCTGCTGGAATTGGGAGAATGATCAGTGATACTTAGTGACAAACACTCCATTTTTAATGTTCTTTTTTTAAAAAAAAATCTACCACCTAAAGAAAAAATAATTCTTTCTTTAGAACTTCACTACTTTAAGAAGGTTGCACTATCTACAGTCACAAAAATATTCTTAATTCTATCAAGTTTGCACCTGTCAGAATTCCCAGAGGTGTGAAGGTCAACCACTCAGCAGAGCAGGTGACCTGAGTGGAAATGTGCAAAATGAGGAGAAATTCCCTGTGCATGTTCCACTGGCGGGCGCATCTTCAGCTCCATAAAATGCCCCTAGCTGGGCTTAGGGAAGACACTCAGGTTGGAGAGATCTTTGAAGAATGAATTCCTCTCTTGCTCCTGTATTCTTCAGCTGCAGTGTCCAGCCTGTGGTCCACTGGCTGCATGCTAATTTTGTGAAGACTTTTTTGCTTATCTGTGCTGTTGGATACCAGGAAACTTACGCACAGCTTTTCTTTCCCTCCCTTCCTCCCTTCCCTTCTTCCTTCCCTCCTTCCCTCCCTCCCTCTCCTCTCCCCTAATCAGCTTTCGTTACTGTTTGTGTGTGTACTGTGTGGCCCGAGAAAACTTTTTTTCTTCCAATGAGCGGCACAAAAAGAAAAAAGATTGGCACCCGTGGCTCAAAGGAGTAAGGGTCTGGCCCCATAGCTGGAGGTGGCGTGTTCAAATCCAGCCCCAGCCAAAAACTGCAAAAAAAAAAAAAAAAAAAAAAAAGAAGAAGAAAGGTTGGACACCTCTGTCTACAGAATTTCTTATGCAGCTACACCTATATAAACTTTTTTTACAAATAGACAAACATCTTAAAATATTTTCTAAATTGCATAATATATATTGTATTACTAGGAAGAGGTTGGTGGTGAACGGCAGTTCCCTGCATCACACTTTATCTCTAAACTAGATGTAGATGTAGATATCAATATTTGTTGAATGGATTTGGATATACATTGATTTCATAATTTTTGTTCCTGAGTAATAAATATTGAAGTAGATCATTTAGAAGTTGGTGGAATGTTTTGTTCTGACGGCTATAAAATTTGTTTATTTAACAAGCTTTCTATGTGCTAATCACTGGGGATTGGGAAATTATAATATAACAATCCCTGCCCTCAAAGATGTTATAGGAGAAATTTTGGGATTGGAGAAGGTAGAAACATAAACAGCGTTATATAAAGGTTAGTAACTATTAGTTTTGTTCGGGAGAGTTAATGAAATAAACAGCATTTGGCTAAGGCCTTGTAGGATGAGGAGAAATTGATGAGGCATTTTAGAGAAAGGAACATTAGTTTCAGGTTTATTAAATACATGTTTTTGCACCAAAAAACTATATTTCTTCCATTTTACATGAATGAGAACAATTTCTGTGTTTGCTTTGCATTTTTCTTTATCAGCACATCAGAGTCTCTCACACAAGCCCAGGGGGCTCTATAGTTTAACGCTCGACATAAATAGCCCTTTCTGCACCTTCCTTTTCTAAGGCAATGTTTTTTGACAAAAACTATCCAGGGTGGGCATTTTCAACCATTCAACTAACTGCACATACCCTACGTGGATGAGTTAGGTTAGATATTTCTTGGATCACAAAATGACAATGATTAAAAAACAAAATAAAGACTCAAGGATCTAGGGATTCATTTTAGCATCAGTTAGAAGCAGTAGCACAGTGTGATTTCCAGCATGAGGGTTTAGAGAGGAAAGTGACTTACCTCCCCCACTGGAGTTGGTGCCTTACCCACCACACCCAACACCTCTAAGCCTTAGTTTTCTGCTTGTAAATTTATGTCCATAATATACTAGTTGCTCTAGAGCAGCATGACCTGTGGGTTGTGACCGCTTTTTAACAATGAAAGTACATTGTGGCATTAGGAAGGTTGAGAACCACTAGTTTATTGTGTCATTAACAATAGGAGGTATGTGAAAGCATTTCTAAAACAACGAATATTGTCATTACCATGAATCACAACAATAATAATTACTATTTGAAATTTCAAGAATGACAATCCAGATGTATTTCTTAATTTTAAAATAGAGAAACATAAGAAAATGGGCTTTATTTTTTGTGGAAGTCCTAGGTTTGATTGACCTTAAAAGTTATACATTTACAAGCTTTGCTCTGCACATGTTATAAATAGAGGGCGTGTAAGATCAAATATGTGTGTTTCAAACTTTTACATTTGCAGAATGTTAGACTTGAACTTACTGTTCCAAATCAGCATATGGGGATGAGATATTTAGATATGGAAAACCTCCAAACTTTCTGGAATGCTTGGTATTACAATGCTGATCCCTACTTAGTTGATTGGGAGATAAGGATTTCATGGAAATGTTAGGGCAGGTGTTTGGAAAAGACATTAAGGTGTCAGAATGAGCAGAAACAATGTTAACCTGTGTGTGGAAAGTCCTTACTCTGCCAGAATGAAATAGAACCCAGTACTCAGCTGTGCTGAGCCCTGGCCAGCCCATGCATGGAGGCCGAGTGGAAGGCCCCAGAATGGCGGTGACGTGACAACCCATAGGGAAAAGATTTATTCTTTTCCTCCCACCTTGGGGCTGAGTGGAGACTGGTGAGGCTGTCTGGGGTTTGCAGCATGGTACCCAGTGGCAGGGTAGCCTTGTGCATGGGAGAAACCCAAGCAGGGGTTGGGAGCTAGAGGAAAAGGAAGGGGTGGGGGGCAATCACGCTTTGTCAGCCAATGTGGATTAGGCTTACAAATTTATGAGTTTGAGACTCATACTTCTTGGTAAATTGGTATATTTTTCTGGTGTGAAATGTCCCTGAGTGTTAAAATGAGTTCAGCGCCTCCCTGCCATCAGGAGTCCAAAGATCTGTAGAACAAAGGTGAGCATTAATTCCAGTTTGGGTGTTAATTTGGCCTCAATAAAACACTCTAGTAAAACTAACATTTAAACAGGACCCAAAATCGAGGAAGCAGCCAAGGATATGAAAGGAAAATAATAATTCTAAGTGCTTTGAAATCTACAGCAATTTGTTAAAAAAGAAAAAAATCCTTTTCTCCCTCCCCTTAGACTTTTCACAGACCCTGTTCCCACTTCTTTATTTAACGCAGCTCATCTGGAGTTGACCAGCAGTCTTAAAGAGTGTCAAGGCTTCACTTTCCATTCAAGAAATAAGACCCTCGTAGGACCTTCTAAATATTTCTGTTTTCCATCTGACAAGAATCTTGTATTCTGTAATGGAACATCGACCCGCCTAGTTTTAGGAGGCCTTGGTTCCCGTGCTGACTTTGATAAGGACTGACTTTGTGTGACCTCAACAAGTTACTTGTCTGGAACCTGGTATTTTTCCTCTGTAGATTTGGAGCAGGCTGGAGATTCTGGTCTAAGGATCCCTCCCACAACATTCCTCAGCTTTCTGGGACTTTTCTAAGGTCTGGCATCCCTGATGACAGGTACGTGAACGGATATGTCATTGCTGAATTTGTGATAGGCAACACAGTCCGGATTACCAGTACAAAACCCAGCGTGTTTGTGGGGCTTGCCAAAGCTCACTCCCAGTGTCGTGGTATTCCCAAATGTGCTTCCCAGAACGGGCTTCCACGGTGGGAGAGAGGGTTTCCAAGTGCTTTCAGCTGCTGCTCTGTCTGCGCCCCTGCAGGGCCTCAGCAGTTACCTTTCAGCCCACTGTGGCCATCCCAGTTCTCGGCCTACACTAGGGTGTATTTTGGGGGTGCTATTTCTCGACCATTATTTGAGAGGTATTCATCCCAGCATCACCATAGCTCATGTTCTTCCACTCTGAGTTTCAAATGTGCTCCCAGGAGCTTTGGGACCCAGGGTTCCCTTTCTGTGTGTCCTGTTCCCCTTACTTCCCCTGAAGGTGGAGGGGATATGGAGAAATGCCTCTGGGATGTTTCTAGCACAATATGAACTCACGGCAGATGTACATAGTCACAGGGCAATGAAATGAACTCGGGAACAGCAAAGCTGTTCAGAAAACCTGCCACGGGAGAAGGGCTGGCGTTTCTTATGGAGGCCACTCACAGGTACCCACACGTTCCAGGAAACGACTCAGTTGTTATAATTATGCTCCTTTTAAGGAGAAGAGACTTTGGAACAAGAAACATTTTCTTAATTCACTTTATTGGTAGCCAGATCTACTCCTCACATTTTGGTGTAATGGAATCTAAATTGAAATATACATACAGAGCAGCTATAAAGCTTGTGAATTGCACACTATGGTAAATTGCACTGGAACGTCCTGGCCACCCTGTGTATAAGGCATGGGTGGACGTACCTGCACATGTGAAGAGAAAGCCCAGCTCAGCATCAGCCTGAGACGGTATCATGCCAGCTCTGGTCTATTCATTCTCCCTTTTCTTTTCTTTTCTTTGGGAATATATGAAAGCTAAAGCTTTAGGTTTTGTTCAAACCTTCAAAAGAACATATCAAATATTTCCTTATTTCTTTTCATAATACCATAAGAGAGGGTGTTTTATCTTTTTTTTTTCCTGCAGTTTAACATAAGTAGAAATTGTCAGTCTAAAATCGACAGGTATTTGTTACAGTCAACAATGAATTGTTCAAAGTTGGGATCGTCCACCAGCATAGGCAGCGTCTGTCAGGTGTCACAACAGTGGGAAAACTTATTAAGTGACAATGAGAAGACAGTAATTTGGAGCCTGGTGGGTAAGAAGTGAGAGGCATCCGGAGTGCGCCGCTGGAGTCAGTCCTCTCCTGCCGGGGCTGTGCTGCCCCTGCCGCGTGCACGGGTGTGGGCACAGGAACTCGATGCCACTGGTAACAAACGTGCCGTCTTTCCGCCTTTCTGCTGCAGTGTGCAGAATATTCTAGAGGGTCCTACCGCCATGCTTTTAGGTAAGGTATATGGGGCCATGGGGAAAGAGTCACCGTGAAAATCTTCTTTGTAAGAGGAAAGAAACAGACAGACATAGGGCAGGGAGTGCTTGGCCAGCAAGGCAGTGTTGGTGTTGGTTTCTGTCTCCGTTGCTCAGAGTGGCTGTGTTTCTGCTGTCTCCGTAGAGTGGGAGCTCCCAGCACCAGCATCCTGTCCATTGGCACCTGCTTTTGGTCACACCTGTAAGCAACTATCCTGGTACACAGGGTTTCTTAAGAGATATTTTTGTTTCTAATTACAAATCAAAACAATCAACCTGCAAGTGTAATTTTAATTCAACGAATAAGAAATTTTTATAAAAAGTCCAAGTGTGCATTATTATTATTATTATTGTTATTTGAGACAGAGACTTATTATGTCACCATTGGTAGAGTGATATGGCATCACAGCTCACAGCAACCTCTAACTCTTGGGCATAAGTGATTCTCTTGCCTCAGCCTCCCGAGTAGCTGGAACTACAGGGACTACAAGCTATTTTTTGTTGCAGTTGCCACTGCTGTTGTAGCTGGCCGGGGCCAGGATCGAACCTGATGCCCGTGGTACATGGGGCCAGCACCCTACCCACTGAGCCACAGGTGATGCCCGGTGTGCATTATTTTTTTGCTACGTCTTCTAATGATGGTTACTGGCTGTTTAGTTTGCAGAAATATATTACTCTTCTGAAAAATATAACACGATGCAGCTGTAATACTCACCTGTGTTTGGGGTTTCCTGTTCTTCTGAAAAACATTGAGTTAAAAAGGTATATGAAGTTCTCCATTTACTGTTGAATTACCTTACATGCAATACACAAGCATTTTCCAAAGAGTTTATACTCAGAAGTCATAAAGGAATAGATTTATACAACTGATTACATGCAAATTTAAACTTTCATATGGCAAAAGCCACAGTAAAAAGCTAAATTAGTAAAAAACATTTACAACATGCATGACAGTTAAAGGGCAAGTTTTCTAAAATACAAAAATGCTTAAAATAATAAAGAGCTGAATGGAAAGTGGGCAGTTCATAGATTAAAAAAAAAATGGTGGTTCATGAGTGCATGGAAAGATGCCCGACTTTGTTAAAATTAAATAAATGCAAATAAAAATGAGGTTCTATTATTATTCATCTAAAATATTTATTGGACAAAATCTTCGCAATCATGTCTTGAACTAGCTGCTGTGAACACGGATTGTCAATGAGACAGACGCTGTGTCTGCTGGTCCAAAGCTAGATTCCTGTGTCTGATCCACAAGAGCTATTAGCCACATGCAGCCAGGCCACATGTGCCTGCAGGGACCACCTTGGACACCACCAGCATCAAAGAAATGAAAATAACCACGATACATCCAATTTCACAACAAAAACTCCCAAGAGGCGAGGCAGAAGGTATCACAGGGGCCTGTTTATTAAGGCAGACAAAAAGGTGGTGTTTAGGTCAAAACCTAAAGCTCGGAAGGAACCAGGCATGTGGAGAACAGGAGCCAGTGAAGGGTGTCAGGATGTCCAAGCGCCAGCGACAGGACACAGCTGGGTGCTGGGAGGGACACAAGAGCATCCCAGCGAGGTCAAGGCCAGTGAGTGAGGATGACGGAGGAGTAAGGGGCAGTTGGGAAGACTAGGGTGGCGGGTGGAGTTGTGATCCAGGCCTGGGTCCTCTTCCTTCTCCTCCCAGGATCCTTAAGGGCATCCTGTTAATTTGCAAGACTTTAAATACAATTTTAATGTGGCAAGTCCCAAGATTCATCTTAAACTCAGAGGTTTCATCCAAATTCCAGACCCGTACTTGCCACGGAATGGGCGTCCTATGCCACCGGCAGGTGTGAAGGGGACGTTTGAGGTGCTCACTTGTCTTTTGTGGCGTTATTTACAGAAGTGAAATAGAACAAAGCAAAGGACAGAGCCAGGAGCAGCCCAGAGTCCATGGTGAAGTGGGTTACTGGGCTCTCCACAGCCCAGCAAGATGCGGCCTTTAGCTGATCAGGAGGAAAGACCTCCAAAGGAGACTATAAAGAAAACAAAACAAAGTGTAAAACACTTCATGCAATACAATCCCATTTGTGTCAGAAAATAAAACTTATGCATGGCGCATATTTCACATGCACAACTTTTTTCTTCTGGAAGGACGTTAAAAGCACATTTACCGTGTTTATCACTAGGGAGTGGGTCTGCACACAGATGTGGTGGACAAAGGGACTTTGACTTTGAATTTTATGTTTTCACATGCTTGCTGATTTCCAACCATCTGGATGCCCTGTTTCTGTCATTGAAAACTGGGTAACTTTTTCGAATGAGGTAGATTCACAGGAGGGCGCAGGTACTACAGAGAGGCCCTGTGTACTTGTCACCTGCTTTCCCTGGTCTCATCACATTGTATTAGGACCAGGAAACAGGCCTGGGAACTGGCGCACATCCTTCTGTGTCATTCATCGTACATATAGATTCACAACACCACCACGTGCAATTATTCTGTCACCATGACAGATGCCACCCTCACCATTGTTTCTACCTCTTGCCGTCCCCATCCCTAACCCAGACACCCACTACTGTTTCTATCTCTGTAATTTTGCCAGTTGAGCATGTTCCATGATTGGCATCCTATTGTGTTCGGCCTTTGGGATGGGATTGGCCCTTTCCACTCAGCCTAGAGCTCTTGAGCCCCTGGATTGGTCATGATGTAGTGTGAGGCCTTTGGGATGGGATTGGCCCTTTCCACTCAGCCTGGCACTCTTGAGCCCCTTGACTGGTCGTGATGTAGTGTGTGGCCTTTGGGATTGGCCTTTTCCACTCAGCCCAGTGCTCTGAGCCCTTTGATTGGTCACGATGTAGTGTGCCACCTTTGGGATTGGCCCTTTCCACTCAGCCCAGTGCTCTGAGCCCTTTGATTGGTCATGATGTAGTGTGCCACCTTTGGGATGGGATTGGCCCTTTCCACTCAGCCCAGTGCTCTGAGCCCCACGATTGGTTGTGTGTGAGTATGGTCTGCCCTCTTAGAGCAGAGCGCTCTCCATGTGTGTCTGGACCACAGTTTGTTCACCTACTCAGCAAGACTTTGGTTGTTTCCAGATCTTTGTTAATAAAAAGAAAGCTGCTATGAATAATTGTGTGCAGGTTTTTGTGTAGATGTAAGTTTTTATTTCTCTGAGATAAATGCCCAGGAGGGCAATTAATTGCTAGAGCATAAGGAAAATGTATAGTTAATTTTTAAAATATGTTGAACTGTTTTTCTGATTAATTATACCATTTTACAGTATATGAGAGGTCTAATTTTTCCTCATCCTTACCAGCATTTGATGTTATCACTGATTTTTTTTTTTTTTACTGATTTTTATTTTAGCTTTTTAAATAAGAATATAGTAATATCTCATCAAGGTTTTGATTTGCATTTTTACTGGCTAGTGGTGTGAGCAGCTTTTCATGTGCCTGGCTACAGCCCATATATCCTGTATTTGACACATCTCAATGTCTTTTGCCTATTTGCTACTTGGGTTATTTTTTTCCAAGTGATGATTTTTGAGAGTTCTTTGTATAATTTAGATATGAATCTTCTATTGGACGTATTTGCAAACTTTTTCTCCCAGTCCGTAGTTTGTATTTGCTTCTTTTTATCAGAGTTTTTTGCTGATAAAGAGTTTTTAATTTTGAGTCCAATTTATTGAATTTTTTTCTTTTGTAGATGTAGGTATTATATCTAAGAACTCTGTGAAACCCTAGATTTGAAAGATTTTCTACTATTTTCTTCTGACAGTTTTACATTTATGATTTGTGGTACATTTGAGTTAAATTTTGTATAAGTCATGGGATTTAGATTGAAGTTGTTGTTTTTTAAACCTATGGATATCCAATTTCTTCAGCACTTTCAGTTAAAAAGACTCTTTTATAGGGTCAAATGGTAAGTCTATTTTTAGATCTTTGAGTATTCTCCAAACGTCTTTCCAAAATGGATGTATTAGTTTACATTCCCACCAGCAATGTAGAAGTGTTCCCTTTTCTTCACATCCGCGCCAACATCTCTGGTTTTGGGATTTCATCTTGTGGGCTAATCTTACTGGAGTTAGACAATATCTCAAGGTAGTTTTGATTTGCATTTCTCTGATGATTAAGGATAAAGAGCATTTCTTCATGTGTTTGAAGGCCGTGCCCTTGTCTTCTTTGGAGAGGTTTCTTTTCAGTTCTTTTGCCCATCCTGAGATGGGATCTCTTGTTTTTTTCTTGCAATTACGTTGAAGTTCTCTATGTATTCTGGTTATTAAGCCTTTGTCGGAGGCATAACCAATCGTTTGGTATAATTTATTCTTATTGGAGCCATGCTGTTCCAATCATCTACTTTTCTCCAGGCTCCGTTTATTCATTTAACCAGCAAAAATTTATAAAAACGTCTGCTTTATGCTAGGCAGCCTGTTTTAGCTACAGCATTGAACAAGACAGCACGATTCCTTCTCCCTTCGAGCTTACAGTCTACAATACTTACAATACTCCTGTTTCATCACTGTTTCCAAAAAGCTTCAAAAATCAGCACATTCATTGGCCTGTGGCTTCCAGAATTCACTTCCCCAATTCTGGTCGATTAGGGGCAGTCCACCAAGACTTGTCTGTCCAATACCTAGTCCCTCACTCTGATTTTATTCAGGGTGATTTCTCTTCCAGCTCTGACAAAAGAATGAATCAAGGTATCTAAGCCAATTATGATAATCTTGTTCCCTAATTTTGCAACTGTCCCCGCATCCAAGATGGTCACATGACCCAGTTCTGGGCAGTGTGAATTAAGTGAAAGGCAACTTGAAGATTTTTGAGGATGTTTTTCTTTCCTAGTAAGAGGGAACACACAGCTGGCACTGCTTCTTTTCCACTTTTTCTCCCATTTGCTGTTTAATTTAATGTCTTAAGCCCAACCATACCTCCAGATTTGCTGTTATCTCTATTTATGTAAGTAGGCTACTATAATCTAATCTTTTGTTACTCCTGGGTAAATGTATTCCCAATTCATATTTAATTTTGAGCTTGGATCTTATTGTTCAAATATATACTCAGTCTCATCTAGATATATGAGAGAGTGAGTTTAGAAATAGTCCCTGCCTGTGTCTCATGCTGACAAATGGCAGTGGAAATGACCTTAGACTCTGCCTTTAGGAAAAGACCTTAGATCAGCAGAGAATGGCTTTTACCTACCACATTCGTGGACTTCGCATAAGGACTTCGTTTTCATTCCATGGTGATAGGAAGTTCATTAATAGCTTCAAATGAGAGACATCAAAGGCTGATCAGAATGGTAAGGGAGGTAGTGGCTGGAAAAGTCTATGAGTGCACCCCTCACTTGGGGTGCTAACTGCATTACCCATTACATGTCTCTTGGCTTACGGAATCATAATCCAAAGTTGGACAATTCAGAGCAGCAGTGACTATTCTGCCTTCTTGTAGAAAAAGCAAGATGCACCAAGGAAAGCAGGCCCAGCCTACAGGTATAGACCATGATTTCCTTATTTCCACGCTATTGCTCCCCAGGTAAATTATTTGTGACATTTTCTCTTACATATATACTCGCTTCCGAGTCTTAAAGAAGACCAAACTGTGGCCATACTTCATGGCTTACAGTGGCACAAACTTCTCACATATATATTATTTCCAAGTCTTAAAGAAGACTTAAACTATGGCCATACTTCATAGCTCATAATGGTGCAGACTTCCTGGGCTCAGGCACAAGGCATGCTGGGACTTCATCTGAGAGACAGAGTGAGGCGGAAGAACCAACAGAATGAAGATGAAGAAATTTTTCCAGATACCAAAGCCAGGTATGGTGAGATGCTGTGCCCAGAAACACACCAAGCCCGGATCTGACTTGGACAGACATTGGGACTGGAAAGGTTCATGTGACAAAGCAGGAGAGAGCAAACGTCCCTCAAGATTGTCCTCCAATACACCTGAGCCAAGCAGGAAGCAGTCAGGCTTCTGGGAGATCTCTCCTGGCACCTCCTACCAAGACTCATCCCTCCCTAGAAGGAAGCTCAGAGGGAGCTAGGTAGGAGCCACGCTTCCAGCTGGGAGCCATGCCTCTGGGCAGGGCACCAATTCCAGAGAGAAACTGGGGCGCTGGATGGGGTAACTAGCAGAGCAGGGTAATTAAGACATTAGCTTGTATGTCCTTCTGTTTTTGTTTTTGCTTTTGTTTTTTAAACAACTATTAGCTCATTCTTAAGGAATGAAAGGTATTTTTCCCTTCTCTAAGGAGTGTAGCCAGGTCTTATGGTTTAAGTCTTAACATTCCCTAAATCCTGGAGAGAGATGAATAATTGCAGCTAACCCATTAACAGCCTTTTTGTGATCAAAAGTCAAACAAAAAGAAAGAGAGGAGAGAGAAGTGAGCCTGACTGGGGCTCTGGGGCTAGTAGCCACGAAGACAAAACCTAAATGGGACTCAAGCTGGATTGTGTGAGGAAAGGTTGTCTGAGGAGAAGGTAGAGGTCAAGATGACCCAGGCACTGAACGGGGACAAGGTGGGGGGATCTGACCATGGTTCAGCTCTGAGCTTCCTTAGATGCAGGGGCTAGGAGATGGCAGGTCTTCAAAGGGGGGCGGAGGTGGAAGAACTGTGACGAGCAAGGATCTAGAGTCTCGGGAGCCTCAGCAGAGGTCCCAGGGACTGAGTGTGTCATGAAGAGAAGGGAGTTTTGTGTCCCATGCAGAGCCTGGACAGGGAACAGCAGGGAAGGAGACCCGCCCGAACCACGCTAGAGCCTCTGCTGAGCTTCTGCCCAACACAAGCCCCCGGGTGGACAGGGGAGAGAATCCCCAAGATTATCAAAATTATCACTACTGGACTGCAAGGGAACCTTGCCATGAGCTGTTTAAAGACGAACTAATTCAACATACGTTCATTCATAACACATCAACCCAGAGCCTGTTTTGTGGCAGGCATTTCACTAAATGCCGAAGATACACCCATGAAGGTGTTACATGGGGATCCGCCCTCATGGAATTAATAGTTTAATGGCCTATGGCATGTAGTGATGGATACAGGAAAAGTCACAATAAAATAAGAAAAGGGCAAATAAAGAATCCAAAGAGGGGCGGCGCCTGTGACTCAAAGGAGTAGGGTGCCGCCCCCATATGCAGGAGGTGGTGGGTTCAAACCCAGCACTGGCCAAAAACTCCAACAAAAAAAAGACTCCAAAGAGCATCTACCCCAGGGTGGAACAGAAGTAAGCAACCTCAGATAAGGTGGTCAGGGGATTTCTCAAAGGCAAGAGCAGCTACATGAAGGTCAGGGTGTAGCAAGGAGGCCAGAGAAGATCTTTTCAGAAAGAGCACACTGTGCATGCCAGGGAATGGAGGGAGGCCAGGCCGGTGTTGCAGAAGTGGATAACGAGACAACTGGCAGGGGGAGGGACAGAAAGCCAGAAAGGGCCAGATGCACAGCCCTCGTTAAGTCATAGTAAGAAGTTTAGAAAATTGAAAATCAAATTGTAGGATATGTCCTAAATGTCAGGAGGAACTCTCATACCCCTCACCCTGTAAGATTTGAAAAGGACAAGTCAAAACAGAAGTCCGGCTCTGTGGACTGAGCAAACCCAGAGGGGAAGTATGCAATGTCCAGGTGCTGTGCTGTGAGCAGAGGCCAACCTGGGGCAGCCTGGCAGACAGCAGCAGAGAATCTAGGTAGAAGGAAAGCAAGTAGGACTTGTAAGCTTCCCTTTACTGAACACTTACTACGCGCCGAGCGCCTTCCTGCAGAATGAAGAGATTTAGATTTTGGAGCTTCTGACAAGCCGGGCTACCCTATACAACATCATAACACTTTGTCTTTGTTGTGCTCAGAATTGCGTATCTGAAGATAACACATCTGAAGGAAAAACTTTTGTTCCTAATATTCACTTTTGCTTCTTGGAAGATACTGTCCAAGATGGCCTCTAGAGATGAGATGCTTGCAAGAATGGCATGAAAACAAGGTGTCCTGTCCTCTTGAAGAGGGATCCTAAGATGAAGTAGGTTGTGCGTGCCCAGACTTATCCTGAGCTATTCTACTGTTTGTGTAACCTGATGTCAGATTACTGGGGACTGATGGCTTGTTGAGCAAGTCCTAGCTCAGGGTGTAAGGAGCAAGGCCTTCCTGGGCTTTCACAACCTCCCCCACTCCTGTGTGTCTTTCTCCCTACCTCCGTGTTTTCTCCTGGCATCTTTTGACTGGCTCAAGTCCTTCCTTCTCATTCCACACCATTTCCTTAGCAGATCAGGGGCCTAGGAATCATTCTCGACTTCTTTCCACATCTAATCTGACACTCCCCTAGCAACTTCACCTTCTAAACAGCTTCACACCCTTCATGTCCTTATCTTCCTTTCTGTCTGCACTACCCTAACCCAGACCACTGCCATCTTCCCTGGGAGACATGACAACTTACTGCCTAGACTCTCATGGCCGCATCTGCCACCCACAACCCTTCCAAACATCCACCATCTGTCAGCCAGAATGAAAGTTTAAAAATGCTACAATGACCATGCCAGATGCCCCCATCTCTCTCCTCATCATTTCATTCCAACTGATTAAAATCCTTCCAATTATTTCTTACAGATTTTAGGACAAAAACTAGAGACTTCAACATAGTCTCTAACGCTTGACCCAGACTGCCTTGCTAATTTCACTACCCTCATCTCCTTCTAGATCTTGTTCTCTCTCCAATTAAGCCACCCTGGTTTCCTTCACTTCCTTGAGAAGTTCCAGGTTCTGGCCTTTTCTTGTACATGTGCTGCCTATGGTGGTCTCCGCCATAGCCCCTTCTCCCCAGTTCACACTTCATAACACAGCTCAAGTCTCACCTACTCATGAAAACCTTTATTGACCCTTCAGACTAAATCAGGCCCCTTTCTTATGCTTCTCCTCTGGGGCTTACCACAATTTTAATGAAGTACTTGCTTGTGGAATTCATCACTTAATATCTATCTCTCCCTCTTAAATGTTACTCTTAACTTCTCCCCTGTGTTCCTAGCACTGAACAAATAGTACCTTCTACAAAGTGGATGCCCAATATCTATTTGTTGAATGTCTAAATACAAGACATGACTAACTACTTATAAAAGTAAAGTGTGAATGGCTATAACACCTGTCAGTAGGCCTAGACAAGGGTGGCCCTGGGAACAGAAGTATTTAAGGAAGAATGTGTTAACCACAGACTTTAGCAGGCTCGGGACTTTATGAATCTTGGATCAAGAATTTTTATTTTTTTTTGTAACAAAAATACCTAAGTTTTGAGACAGAGTCCAACTTTTGTTGCCCTCAGTAGAGTACCCTGGCGTCACAGCTCACAGCAACCTCAAACTCTTAGGCTCAAGTGATTCTCTTTTTTTTTTTTTTGCAGTTTTTGGCCAAGGCTGGGTTTGAACCTTCCACCTCCAGCATGGGGCCAGCGCCCTGCTCCGTTGAGCCACAGGCACCACCCAAAAATACCTAAGTTTTTATTTAATTCAACATGCATGTTATCTCTAAACAAATATTTAAAACTCTATTTAAACTAAAGGTTATTTAAACAAGAGAATATCTATTTCATACTCTGAGAGATGATGCATCAATATTATGAAGTTATCCATTTCTCACAAATCAATCTCTATTCAAGTCAACCAATAGAATATATTCAACTCAAATCTGATTTTTTTTAATTTTTATTTTTATTAAATCATAGCTGTGTACATTAGTGCAATCATGGGTACAGTGTGCGGGCTTCATATACAATCTGAAATATTTTCATCCAACTGTTTTACATACCCTTCATGGGATTTTCTCATTTATTGTGTGAAAACATTTGTGTTCTGCATTTAGTAGGTTTCACCTGTCCCTTCTAAGATGCACCATAAGTGTGATCCCA